>OOFB01015014.1:12596-27179 GCA_900323305.1 Trachyrincus murrayi | reverse complement strand
AGTTAAATCGTTCGCACGTTTAAATTAAATTGTTCGCACGTTTAAATGAAATCATTCGCACGTTTTTATTAACAGGAGATGGATTAAGAGGAGGCTAACGCTGGGCACACACCGGACGCGGAAGGAAAATTCGTCGAAGGGTTCACACCAGACTCGAATTTCTACGCGCCTCTCGCTCTCATATATATATATATAGATATATATATCTATATCTATATATAGATAGATATATATACACCCGTCTGTGAGCGAGAGAGACGAGCAGGCACACGCACACAAGCAGAAAGAGAGCGATGTATATATATATATATA
Source organism: Trachyrincus murrayi (assembly GCA_900323305.1). Lineage (NCBI taxonomy): Eukaryota > Metazoa > Chordata > Actinopteri > Gadiformes > Macrouridae > Trachyrincus > Trachyrincus murrayi. The sequence goes on along the minus strand of OOFB01015014.1, from coordinate 26,867 downwards.
TATATATATATATATATATATAGAGAGAGAGAGAGAGAGAGAGAGAGAGAGAGAGACGCACACAAGAAGAGAGAGCGAGCGAGCGGCGCGTAGAAATTCGAGTCTGGTGTGAACGGCTTTTTTCCTTCGGCGACGAATTCCTTCCGCGTCCGGTGTGTTCGCGGCGTTAGCCTCCTCTTAATCCATCTCCTGTTAATAAAAACGTGCCAACAATTTAATTTAAACGTGCGAACGATTTAATTTAAACGTGCGAACGATTTGTATCTCGTTCCCACGTTTTATTAAAACCTGCCCTCGCTATATCTATTTTTTATTTTATTTTCTGCTATGTCCCCTCCGGGGCTCCGTAGCCGGGTCAAATTGACCCGAACATCCTCTCTGTCCCTAAAACACAAACAACACAGGAGGGTTAACTAAGCACTAGGTACCACTTCGTCCATAGGGGGCACTATAATTCACGGTCAAAGTTAAACGTTCAGCCCCACCGCTCCGATGGACGAAAATTTCTGAAACTTGGTATATAGGCGTTATTTAACATGCTGAACATTTTTGCCTCTTGGACCCATAATGTCCGTCAGGATAGATTTTTCTGTACAGTGAAAATTTCGGGAAAACAATATTTGATAGAGATGCTCTATGGACATGTCTGATTAAAAATCCTATAAAGAATTTAAAAAACATTTAAAATGGCCGACTTATGCGGAAATTAAATTATTTACAAGCACAAACATTACTCTATCAATCACAACTCCACTTCAAAAGGTGCCAGGCCCTTCAAACTTGGTAGGCACACAGAGGACCCTTGTTAGGGACCCCCTAACAAGTGTGCCAAATTTGGTGCAGATAGCTCAAAAAATGACATCACAGGGGTGTGAAGTGTCCCCACGAATCGCTGGAAATGGGCAGTTGCTGGGGTCGTCGGTCAAGCATGGGGTGTGAATACCTTTCGAGGCTGCTAGCAGCTTTAATTTAGATTAAGTTCGCTAGTTAGTTAGGTTAACACCTGAGCTCTTTATGGATACTACTCAAGCCATGTCCAAGCCTAATCTCATTAACAGACCCAACACCCCGTAAAAATAAACGAGTCACGAATCATAATAATTAACATTTATTAGAACAAAATAGTAAACTCACTCACTCACTCCTTCCATCTCTCACTCATTCCTTCCATCCCTCACGCACTCATTCCTTCCTCCATTCCATAATAATGATGTTCATAATTGTTGTAACGTTACTCCATCTTTCTCGATGGCATGTTCGGATTAAAACTGCGCATGCGTCGTATAGAACTTCTTCGTCCAGAACTGCTTTCTCCAACGGTGTGCAACGGGCTTACGTTTTCTCGTCTCTCGTTTGGTGGGTGTGTCAGAGGTTTTACCCAATCAGCAGTGACGTTTATATAAACCCCGCCGTATTAAAGATCCATGAGATAACTCTTTTATAGTTAAATATTAAAAAAAATTGCTATACGTTTATGAATTGGCCTTAGCAAGACCCAAAAAAATAATTTGTGACATGAGACCGCATGAGACCCTGTGAATGTATTATTGTAGAATTTCAGTGTACTGGCTAGTACAGTGGCAAGAGATCTTGTCGTCGCAAGGGAAGTGACGCGTTTTACATATCACAGTATCAAGAAGACAACATCCCCTGCAAAATCCACAGAACGAATGCTGAATCCCAAGCGACTGATAGCGTTACAAAGAAAAAAACTATAATAAGATCTCCAGAAAGTTTGCCATTGAAAAAAGAATATGACAAGAGTCTTCAAAAAAGTAGTTTTTCATAGTTATTGGTGTATGACAGATGGAAGGAACTGAATGATAAACAGCATCATGTCATGTCATTACATTGAGTTGCATCAACACCTACATGTGCCTACATGACGCATTCATTGACATTGCTGCATGAATATTCATTTGAGGAGGGTAGGATTTTTACAAGTAGGGCTGTTAATCAAAAGTAATTTTAGTAATGTTTTTGTACTAGTTTATTTGGGGAGACATTTGCAACAAAAACGATTGCCATGGTAGCCTCCAGTTTTTAATAAGAAACAGAAAGACTATTATGAGTGAGGAAGACCGGTGGTCGCATTGTGTCAAAAGTATGTTTTTAACTGTCTTGTCTTATGGTTATCGATTACTCATTGCTGTTGGGGTCCATCAAAAGTGCGTGAGTTAACAAGGTGCGTGACTTATTGAATAACATCACAGTACATGTAATGTATTGTTAAATTGGGAGCCATCTCAACAACCGCAGTTTATCTGAATCAGCGAGTTATAGAGATGCTAGTTACTGAGGGGGAGGTGTATAATTTACAATGTGTTTCTGATGCTTGCATGTCTTGTTGTGTAGGTAGCTGGAGGATAAAATAGCCTAGCTCAGTTCCAATTACCCTACTGTGACGAAACAGCAGGCGACAGGTAATGCCATGTTATATCGCATCTTTACAATAGCGTTTGCAATGTATGTATACTTTACTAGTAAACTGAAAATTTGATTTGAAGCCATCCTTCCAGTCCATAGAAGTACAGTACATACTCCAGTCTGCTCCAAGCGTGTTTGTGTTTGTATACGTCATTACAGAGACTGAGTGGGGAATTGTGGGAAGTGCAGTTCTTAAAACGCAGTGCATTTTTATCACGACCAGAGCGGCCGCCAAAGTGCCCAAGACGATTGTGATTGGTTTAAAGAAATACAAACAAGCGTTTTTTTCTCTTATCTCAGAATGATAATGTGTTCAACCAAACCTTTCTCCAGCGCAGCAGTGTGGAGATAGATCTGGCTATGCGAAACTACTGTTAACCCGACCGATTTGGCCTGTTCTGGCAGCGGGGAGCCCAGATATGGCCGATGCATCTGGGTTTCGACATGCGGGCCTGGACGAGTCGGGCAGCAATTGCTAGCCTCAGCGATAGCTGCATACCGAAATGTTCACCAAAGTATTGGCTATAACTCCGTGAAAGTTTTCTTTTTTTTGGTTTGGGACTTATCTGTCGACGTATCAGAGGTTCAGCCTTTGGTTTTAGAATTCTTTAACACCACAGGACTGTTTAACAGGGTGTGGTTTTGTTTTTATTTTCTCTATTTTTTATTTAATTTCATGTTTTTATTAATTAATTAATTTTACATTTGATGAATTTACATACCTCCAAACCTGTGGGTTGTAGCAATGCGCATGATGGCGTTCTAGCCTGCCTAATATCTAAAATAAGAAGAAGAAGAAGAAGACCTACTATACCGGAGTGTGTATCATCACCCTATCCCTATCACCAGAGCTTCTTAATATTCTTCCTGCCCACTTTTACCTTTACCGATTTCTGGATACTATGTAAATATGTTGTGGTACTCTGCCATATGTTATTGATAGGCTGACTATATCCTTATTTAAAACTTTTTTGGCATTCCTATGTGCACATTCGTTACCCTCTATCTAGAGTGACCACATTTTCAAACCCCCAAACCGGGACCCTTACGTGTAGAGCACGTTCATGCACACCCAAAAATCCAAAAATCCACCATGCATTGTTTGCATCCACCAGGTGCATTGTTTATGTTTTTTGATTGGGTTAGGTAATAATGAGTGGGACAGAACATGATGAACGTCTATGTACGCGCTGAAAACAAGTATATTATTATTATTGTGGTGAAAACCGGGATATTTGAGTGTTTTACAGATATGTGTCGGGACGCCCAGCTTGAAACCGGGACAAACCGGGATGTCTGGTCACCGTACCTCTTTCCCTACATGAGCTGGTATCCAGCAAAACTGAACGTCCATCCCTAACCTGAGTATTCTCATTAAGCTTAAACAAATCTCTAAAACGAAATCTTCTCAAATTTCCTTGTACCTAAGCTTTTGAGTACTGCTGCACGGCCAACTTTTAATCAGTTTTACAGGTTATCTACAAAGACACATCAAGGGGTGGAGAGCACGACCACGGGTAAGGAGTATATGTGAACCAAATTACAATTACAATATATCACACGATGTACTACAAGGCAACCAACCCTGTCCCATACTACAAGACTATGAAAACCAACTATTGTTATTTTGAATACTTTGTGGAGAGGATTTGACACTTAGGAACTACAGTTCAAAAATGCACCCAGTAGAAGGTGTTACTGCTCCTAGAATAGATGAGCTATCGAAATATATATATTTGGTGTTTACAATTTTCAATGTCACTGAAAGCTAACCGCAATCATTTGCAGTTCCTCTGCAATGATTGTAGATGACCAACAAATCAATCAGATTGATTCCTGCGGCCCACAGGACAAAGCTGCGTAGATAAAGAAACCCAGAGGATGATAAGCACTAAAAGACAGATTTGTGAAATTTTATTGCAAAAAACACCTTTAATTGTGTGCTTTGTCAACATACGACAAACATTGATTTATAATTGTATAACATAATGTTGGAGAGAGCTACACAGGCCAGATGTGACATGAATGTGTGCATCTGGAATGTATGAAAAAGGATCAGTGTTGATGTGAGCAAATATCCACACTTCTGGGTTCACAAAGTCCGTTTTGAACCACTTACTGTACACAAGGTCCAGTTTACACTGGTGCACAGTTCAGGGTTAACACTTATAACATGTTATATCACTGAGTATGCCAGTTGTGGTTTGTATTTTAGTTATTGGCTAAAGAGTAGGCCTACCTGCTTTATTGTTATCATATCAAGACGTCACATAAACATTGACGGCTGACTGTCTGTTCTATTTTGATTCTGATATCAAATTATGCAGGTTCCCTTGTTTGATTCCCCAACCATTCAAGGATAGTTTGTTAAAAGCATTGCGAAGAGTCAGTGTATTCTTGTGTATTTAACAATGGAGAGGTTAGAATCAGAAAACTAAACATAATGCCACACTATTTGTTAATTACACAAATGATTAACAGTGTTTGATCATTGATGATGAAGTCAGCTTTTGTAACTGTGTGTGTGGAGTGTTCCTGACAGTTGTTGTGAAATACTCTGGACAAAGGTCATACCTCAGAACACAAGAGGACACAACAGACTAATTATATATTGAGAATACATATAATATACAAGGTATATGAAAAGGAAGACAGTACAAAGAGGTCATATGTGCTTACTTGTTTATATATAGGGGTGGCAACAAATTAAACTGCATATCTCAGTATAACTTTGATAAGCCTACATTTATATCAGGCTTTAGTTTTAGTAGTCTTACATTAGTCTCCATGAAGTCTCAATGTTCCCTTAGACAACCACTGACTGAACCCACAGCTGAATGGCAAACAAAGAAAAAGAGACACACACAAATGTAAATATGCATAGGCGTAACCATGCATAAAAAAAACAGGTCTATTAGAAAGGTGTTTCTGAACTCATACCAAGGAATGTTCAAAACTAGGACCCCATAAATAAAACAATGTCCACATTTCCAAACCAAAAGACACAATTATAAACAGGCTGTTCATACAATCAGTATTTTTTTGACAGTATTTTTCCCACATCGACCAATTAAGCTCCACTAGCGCCCTCCTGTGGCCCCTCGCACACCCTGCAAAGCATACATTTCTTAATAGATTTATAATGTACCAGTTACTAGCGTCATATGTAATAAGAGAAAGGCTATATTAATAGTCCCACCATGCAATGGTCTACATCATGCAAAGTAATTTAATTCCAATATTATAGGCCTATCACACCTCAATGTGTTTAGGCCCACTTACATTATTGATACTTAACTTGAATCAAATAGGCAACTTTATTTTAGATTGCCATGCTAATTTCAGTGGATCCTGTTTTTCCACATGTCTGGTATCTGCTAGCAAACCCAGGAGAACTTGCATCAGCTGGGGGCGGTCTGATGGCGGTGTTCGTGCAACGCAGAGGAACAACCGACAAACTCGGCAGAAGGGACAGGATTTTAATTCGGAACGTTATCGTTTTAATTTAAAGTCAACGAATCAATGGTTCAGTCGCTGCTTTCACGCGGGTTTGAGCTGGAGTACACATCATTCTACAGTTTAATCTCTTCGCCTTTTACAAGTAGTATCGGTATTGGTGGTTAGAGCGGACGATCGACTACAACAAAACTTTTCTCGAAACAGATACATCGGGGGTGTAAGCTAGGGCTTTGTGCAATTTGTTAGCATTGTAACGGCGCTCAGGGGTCACATTTTGTGTTCTGTGATACAGCAGAGTTTAAAGCGAGCCGTATCAAGGTGTACACCTCTTGGTACACGTGTTACAAAGTGCAAGGTTCCCCTCAGCACGCTCCTTACTTCAACACTGTACCTCCTCGCCGTAGACCAATCGGATATGAGTAGAGATCATATCTATATGCACGGCTTTTGATTTCTGTCTCCTTACGATAGTTTTAGTACACTACACTGCATCGTTTACAGATACTATCATTTTAAGCAAAAATGTCGTGCCTGTTGCTGGGTGTTATACGGAGGTGAGTGTTTACGCTTCATGTTCCTTTGTTATTTGCTCTTTTTTTTTCTTTCTTTTTTACCATTGGCAACTCATTTGTAGCATACCATGTCTATTTGAATGAACCTATCTTTTATGAATTTTCATGACGGCGATTTGATGGCATCATTCCTAAGTAGCATTTTATCTTGTGTTGTTTTTGCACTCTGCAAAGACCATTGAAGGAAGTTGAACTCAAATGGACACAAGAGGTCAATGTTGTAAGGACGAGCCATTGATAAAATAAACCGACTGTTGGTAAAAACCCGACTAACTTGATTTTAAGGGTAGCCTAACCTCAGTTGTCACACCACAAATATTAAAGTTCTTTTAAAAGCGCAAAGTAAATTATTTTTTGTTCATTCATTTTGTTTTTAGGTTTTGTACTGGTGGTGTCACAGACTCCCGTCAACGTGAGCACCCAATGGCATTTTGTGTGCATCGTTTTCCATGACTAGCATGTGGGTGAATTGTTATAATAGTAGTAGTTGTAGAGGTAGAAAACAGTAAAGTTCCTTGTTGAAAGCTGGTGTTTAAACACAGCTTACTCCGCACGTCATGTGGCAATACAGTGTGTGCATGTTCTACGTGCTTAATGTCTGGCTCCTCGAGTGCTTAGTGTGTAGAGACTAATGCCCCTGGGCAACTATTGATAATCATGGAGTTTTGCAGGATAGGGGCAGTTTAGGCGTGGCGGCTCTTGACTCTACTTTAGAGGTGTGTTTCAGTGGCTTATATAAAGAAAAGAAGCTCTAACTTGGCTCAGCTGGAATAATGGTGTGTGTGTGTGTGTGTGTGTGTGTGTGTGTGTGTGTGTGTGTGTGTGTGTGTGTGTGTGTGTGTGTGTGTGTGTGTGTGTGTGTGTAGGCCAATGTGTGCATGTGTGTGTGTAAGTCTAGTGTGTGTAAGTCTATGTGCGTGTGTGTGTGTGTGTGTGTGTGTGTGTGTGTGTGTGTGTGTGTGTGTGTGTGTGTGTGTGTGTGTGTGTGTGTGTGTGTGTGTGTCCTGAGTGGGGGGGTTGGGTGTTAGCTGAAAGGGTACATTCAGGGGGGTAGGGGTTATTAGACCCTTGTCATGCGTCAATCAGGGTCTCTGTTGTGGAGGTTCAGCGCCTGCCACACTCCGAACGACTCCTCTACATCTGGGCCATTAAATGTCCTGTTAAAAACACAATCAGTGGTCAGATGCATCATGGCCATGGACAGTTGTTTTAAAGTTCACCTATGGCACTTTAATTTTACTGAAGCATAATGGTGGGGTGGGGGGGGATAATGAGGCATAGAAAAGCAATATCAGAAGCTAGCAGTTTAATATGTAAATTATTTTACATTTTAGCCAAATTCGAATCAAATTAGAATCACGTGATCTCAATTAGTAATGGAATTAGTAATGGAACTCTCAGGAATTCTTCCTGACTATTTTCCTGACTATTTTCACTGCATTTCACTGCACACCCCGTGTATGTATGTGACGAATAAACATCTTGAATCTCTACAAAGGACTCTTGAGCTAATGAACAAAACCCCAAGTACAGTGTAGGCAGTGTTTTTTTTCTCTGGTTTTTCTATGTATGTATTTCTATGTATCTGTCTGAATAAAGAAAAACAAATATGAGTCTGTTTAATTCCATAGGCAATAGTACTTTTCAGGTCTGATGTCACCACAGCTCCTGTTTAAAGCTGCTGTTGAAACACAGAGGTTGACCTCTTAGCTGGTGTCACAGTCTTTAGACTTTATTTTAGACTTTCTTCATCACTAGGCCTCTGGCTCAGGTTTTTGTAGAAAATAACAAACCCAAAGTGAATAGAGTATGTCTCCACAACTACGAGGGCTATACATTTACAATTTAAATAATCAATGTGGATGCTACTGGGTCAGAGTGAATAAAGCTAGAACACAGCATAAATGGAAGGTTTAATTTCCGCCTGAAATAAATGTCATGTTTTAGAGTAAATACCACCTAGTGCATTATCAGCGAGTAGCACTATAGGGCCATAGGCACAACATTTGATGAGTACCTGGGTCAACATGCCAATAAAGTGAAAGTATCTCAGGATGAAGAGGTTAATCTTTTAGCTGGTGTCAGTCTTTAGACTTTAGTTTACACAGCCGAGGTCAAAATCCATAACTTTCTGTTGTGTATCAATGGAGCATGAACTGGAGACTGTTTTATGATTAATAGGAAATGTATGAATGATTGATTGCTGACGTGCTTGTGGAGGGCTGCTGTGTCAGAGGTTGAGCCTGCTAGGTTGCATGTCACCTCAAAGTTAAACATATGCGCCTCATCCCTCGCACATGCCCCATGTGTGCTTTTCTTTATAAGTTGGCCTTTGTAATGTGTATGATGTGCGTGCACACATGATCGATAATGACGCACTCAATATGGCCACTCGAGGGAGCTGCCCAGCCACACAGAACTATCAAGACCCCTTCTTAGCCCACAAACATTTAGTAAGTAAGTAAGCAAAATGTATTTAGAAAGCGCTTTTCAGACATAAGTCACAAAGTCCTTTTACAGGGGCATTAATACAACATAGAAGAAAGAGATCATAGAAGATGGAGTGACCACCCGAGCAAAGTGTTTACAAAGTGCAAAACTAGAAACACAATTTAAAAAAACACAATGAATACATAAAATGTAGACCTGGTGCATACAGGCTACCCACATTTAGCCTACGCATTACAAGTAAACAAGCCCTATTTGAATAGCACCTTCCATACAAAACGTGTATGTTGTACACTACAGAATAACATAACACATTTCAGAACAGCTTACAATTAAATTAATTGTACTAGTAATACAATGATAAACTGCAGGTGGTTAAAGGGATACAGTCCATCTAGTTCCATCCCAGAGTAAATTTGTACATTTCAAAAAGTGCCTGCAGCTTCATGTCCTATGTCCACTTTGCTTATGGAGTTCCGTGGGAATGTTTTAAGTTCCATGAACGGCAACTGAGTACCTCAGGGTCTTTGTGTGACATTGAATCACAGGGAGTCTGACGTAAAGAAGTGCTATATTCCCCTAAAAGCTTTTCTTAAGGGAGTTGGGTTTCCTGTATGGGTGTTGAAGGCTCTATGCACATTTCTTTGCTGTGTGAATTAGTGGAAGGCAAACTGACACGCATCACAAACACTCTCACACAGCACTGCAGCCCCTGTGTTGCTTGGTTCAGGCAATGCCATGCTGTTAGGTCTTTGTCTCTTGGGGAGGCTCATCTTATTTAAATCTGCAAGAAATCCTCTAACCAATCACTAGTGTCTCACTCTCACCGCTTCTAAATTGTATTGCATTAAAATTTTACGTTTCTGTCTGATACATTTCACGTGTGTAATGAATCTGCCTCCCTGTCCATGTTATTTTGAATGCTGTATCAGTAAGACTTCTGCTTTAAACTGCAGAGTGAATCATGCTTAGATGGGGATTAAACATTTCAAGTAGAAGTTAATGGATACCAGATCTGGTTATTGATGCACATATCAGAACAATTACAACTACTGTTGGGATATCCAGAAATGGTTTTCTGGTCTGGGAGAAAGTCTGGTTCATATTCCTGTTTTTGGAGAACAACTGAAAAAAACGGCAATATTAAATTATACTGGTAGACGGCAGTGAGACAAAAATGTTCCTTGTAATGTGAATTTTATTGTGGATTTGTTACAGTTCACTAACATTGCAACCCCTGAAAGTTTACTGCCCCCTGGTGGCGTGGAGTGCTTGCTGCATATGGCTGTATGGGAAGGTTCTCTTCTAACCCACCCTGTCTGTGTCTGTATTGTATCTGTATGGGAAAATCCTCCTCTTCTAATCCTGTCGGCGTCTGTACTATATATGGCTCTGTGGAAGGTACTCTTCTTCTAACCCCACCCTGTCTTCTTTCCTCATCCAGGCATGGCAGCCGTGGTGTGGGCGTCGGGGCTCGGTCACTGGCCTCTGTCCCCTCACTGCCCCCTGCTGTGGCCCAGTTCGTCAAGGAGGCAGTGGACGAGTGCAAGCCCGCCAAGGTGCATGTGGTGACGGGCACGCCCGAAGAAGCGGCCAACATCCTGGCCGGTATGGAGAAGGATGGCATGGTGAAGAAGCTTCCTAAATACGACAACTGGTGAGAGTTCAACACACAGCATTTTAAAATGTCCCTACAGTAGTTTTAAAATGTCCCTGCAAACAGTGGTTTTAAAATGTCCCTACAAACAGTACGACGATATAAGAAATCATAATCAGTCACTTTATCATTTTTTTGTGTGCAACCTGTGCATAAACGGGAACACTTCTGGGGTCATTTTCACACCTACCAGGTCTGTTGTGTGCACCCCAGACCGTTTTTAGGTTGCTTGCTTCAATATTTAGTTATTTGATAACCGTGTGAGCAAATCCTCCCCCATCCAATAGAAACTCATTCAACATCAAACTCAAAGTCCACGTTAGACTCATTGTAAACACACACAATAACATTAGGTTATTGTCTGTTATTGTTAGGTAACCTTATAACAGCCAGCAAGCTGTCTAACTGTTACTGTAGACATCCAATGTATCACAGACAGACACAATAGTGTTAGCCAGCCCACTTAGTACCTACCTTGAGCGGTTCAACCAACGATGGGAAAACGGTGGGTACAGCTCCAGTCTTCAGACGGTCACCTTGGTAGTCGGTGGCTTCAAAGTGGTCGCTGCATGCCACTGCATATCCTTAGTCCACGCAAAAAAAATAGGTCTTTGTTTCTAATGTTAGACATGTAAAATGACTAATAACTCATCGAAAAATTAAGGTCGACACATTCATTAGAAGCACAATATCAGTCATGAGAAGCAGGGACGTGTGTTTACAATGAGTCTAACGTGGAGTTTGATATTGAAGCAAGCAACCTAAAAACGGTCTAGGGTGCACACAAAAGCCCGGATGTGAAAATGACCCCAGAGGTATTATGAAGTGAAATTTGCCTTTACGCACATGTTGCACAAAATAATAAACAAACACCAGATCCAATGAAGATAAAGAAAGCGGATAATAATTTGATGTGGCCACCTGTGTGCACTGGCAAACAGGTCCACATGCTACTCTGCTAGTGTACAGCATTCGTCTGTGCCTGACAATTTGCAAATGCGTATTAGTCTGGAATCTCTCGATTTTCTAAGGGCCGTTATCAACAGGTGCAGACCAAAATGCTTCTGGACGCAATTGGATAGACATACAACCAATTAGATCAACGAAAGTGTGACATAGCGTTTGGGTAAATAAAACTTTGACCAAATTCTGTCGGAAATACGGCAAACACATCTTTCTTATCAACAAAAGCTTTGAGTGCAGTTGTTTGTTCTTCTTTTAGAGAAAATATACCGTCCAGTTCAGTTCGTTTAATACTGTTGCGATAGCGGATTCAACAGACACATCAGTTCCACATCAGCAGCAGCCATCTTGATTTACGAAAATGCCGCTCCTCTGTACGTCATCGTCATTAAACCCACCCCATATTAAATAAACGGTTGTGATTGGCCCGACCCGGCCCAGGTCGGCTGAAAATCTGTCTGAACGGGAGGGGAGGCAGACGCCTATGCCAGAGCAAATAAAACGAGCTTGCAGAATCGTCTGGTTCCCAGGCTACAAGACACTGACCAGTTTTTCCAGTTCAGGCAGCTGTGCTTTCATCTATCCCTTTGTTTCCATTAATTCTATCTGCAGTCCATCATGTATAAAGACCTCTTCCCTAGCCCTGTCACATCTCTCTCATGGGGGAGACAACCATATACAACCGTGCACTACACCTCTCACTAAAGACCGCTATATGATGACTTTCATTGCATCTGAAGCAGATGATAGGATGACTACTACTGTATGCACTGCAATTGTTTGTTTTATTTCTTTATTTTATAATTTTATTTTATAAAGTAATAATTTTATGAGTGCTCCAGTGTATGGTATTGCAACTTCTCAGCACAGTAAATGCACGTAAAAGTTGGTGTATTCACAAAATAAAGACTTTAAAGAAGAGCTGAATAGCCACACTCTTATCAATGTGATGTAGTCATATTAGCTGTCCTCAAAGTCCCTCTCACAGTTAAACCTCTAGCTTTTAAAATGATCACATTACAACAGGGACTCCATGACAATCAGTCGTAAACACTGTTGATGGTTGATGGACTACAATACATCACACATTTCTTGACATTTAACATTTTACATTAATGAATGTGTATGTATACATTTATCTAACGGAACGAGGTTGAGAACATTTCAATCATACAATCGATATTGGAGCAACAAAAATGTTAAGTAGTTGTTCCAATATTGATTTTATGCTCCATTGATGAAAACATTTTTGAAAAATTCACTGCGGACACGGCCATGTATCCACCTCTTTGTCACAGACATCTTTTTACACATCTTTTGACACATTATGAATTTACTACACTCCCTGTTTTCTTTTAATGGAAATTCAAAGACAAGGATTTTTCTTGTTGCTGTGCATTTACTAAGACCGTGTGCGTGCGCAATAACACAATCTGACCGCTCCTGTCCGGCAGCTGGCTGGCACGTACAGACCCCAAGGACGTGGCGCGCGTGGAGAGCAAGACAGTGATCGTGACCCAGAACCAGAGAGACACCATTCCCATCCCCAGTGGAGGAGCCAAGAGCCAGCTGGGCAGCTGGATGAGTGAGATGGACTGGCAGACGGCCAGACAGGAGCGCTTCCCCGGGTGCATGGCAGGTGGGCTTGTACCCCTTCAATAAGTCAATAGCATTGTTTAGCCCCGCCCACCTGTTTGTGCTATTCCAGCTCATGGAACTTCAAAGGCCTTATCGTGGAATTCACGGCACACATCTGAACTCCAACCTCAATGGCTTGACTAACAATGATTGGGACGTCACTCATTGAAGAACAGGGCACTAGCCAATAAAAAAGTTGTTATTATTATTATTATTATTATTATTATTCAGCAAGCTAAGCAGCACGGGCAATCATTTGCCTTTCTAATGAGTAGTGTTTGGATGGTATTAAAATGTTATCAGGAACCTCCTATGTGTTGACTGAAGCATGCTGTGCCCTCCATACAGGTCGCACCATGTACGTCATCCCCTTCAGCATGGGCCCCGTGGGCTCCACACTCTCAAAATACGGAGTCCAGGTACACACTCTTCTCAACACTACACTGCACTTTGTGAAATCAAACCACTCCTACTACCCATGTTGTACCCATGGTAGTTTAAAACACTAAGGGAGTAATTTTAGGGAATAGTGGCAGCTAGGATCAGGTATAATTGGCATGTAGAATTTTACATATACATCAAACCCATACACTAAATGTAATGATAATAATAACTAACTAAAAAAAGTACAATTTCAAAAGAAATTGTGGTGTGCTGAAAATAAAGTTTTAGTACCTGGTATATTGGAAATGTACAGTGTGTTGTAAGTGGTTTGGTGTAATGGGTGGTTGCTAGGGTGTTATGGGTGGTTGCTAGGGTATTCTAGGTGGTTGCTATGGTATTCTTGGTGGTTGCCGGGGTGTTCTGTATGGTTTTCTATGGTGTTTTGGGTGGTTGCTCTGTGTTCTAGGTGGTTGCTAGGTTGTTATAGATGGTTTCTATGGTGTTCTAGATGGTTGCTAGGGTGTTCTAAGTGGTTGCTTGGGTGTTCTAGATGGTTGCTAGGGTGTTCTGGGTGGTTTCTATGGTGTTCTTGGTCTAAAAGTCTAATTTAAAAAGTATAAATTGTAAGTTTTGAGTCATTGTATAGACGTTTGGATAGTAAGGTAGTAAGTAAAGTTAGAATTTTTGTTGTAGTATGAAGGAGGAGTTGAATGTAAGTCTAGT
>OOFB01015013.1:6628-17646 GCA_900323305.1 Trachyrincus murrayi | reverse complement strand
TAACTGTAAACAGTATCTAAAAATAATTTGCTACACATACATGACAGGAAGACTTCAGGAAGTTGAGGTAGTACAGAAAGAGCAGAAGCAGATGATCACTGGGCCACCAACTAAACACCAAAAAATGGAAGCAGAGATGCTAGCAAAGGTACAAGGGCAGGTGATGTAGGATTAGTGCTTTCTGCAAATCGAGTACAGATTCAACTTAAACCAGATGCTAAATTACCATGGTGAAAACAGTATTACATAAAACCAGAAGCAGAGGGAGGAATAGCTCCAACCATTGAAGGACTAGTTACAGCAGGAGTGTTGGTAGAAACACAAAGTGAATGTAACACTCCCTTGCTTCCAGTATTAAAAGCTGATAAAAAAAAATGGCGATTGGTGCATGATCTAAGGGCTGTAAATGAAGTGGTTGAGGAACTACAGGCTGAAGTTCCAAATCCACATACACTGCTGACCAATGTTCCTCCTGATGCAAAATAGTTTACAGTAATTTATTTATGTGGAGCATTCTTTAGTGTGCCACTGGCAGAAGAAATCAGATCATTATTTGCTTTCACATTCAGAGGAAAACAATACACATACACAAGAATGCCACAAGGGTTTGAACCACATGTGTTTAATCAGGTATTAAAGAATGACCTGGAAGAATTACTACTACATGGAACATTAATTCAATATGTAGATGACCTCCTGATATGTTCCCCGACATTGGAACAATGCCATGAGGATTCTATGACAGTATTATCTATGTTGGTCACAGGAGGACACAAGGTGTCACAGAAGAAGCTGCAGTACTGCCAGACAGAAGTGGAGTACTTAGGAAGGCTGGTGGCGCACCAGACCAAAACAATAGCTCCTAGCCAGCTGGAAGGTATGAGTAAATCACCACAGCCACAGACAGTGCGACAAATGATGACATTCTTGGGAATGACTGGGTTTAGTTCAGATTGGATAGAGGACTATGCTTTTAAAACAGCCCCCCTAAGAGAAATTATGAAGGTGGCAGGGACCATTACCCTACTAGCTCCATTAACATGGAATACAGATGCAACCGTTTTGATGCTTTTGAAGGTATGAAACAGGAAATGTAGGGAGCCAGTGCATTAGCAATTCCAGATTATACAAAGCCATTTCTGCTTCATGTAGCAAATATAACTCGGGGTTATGCATCAGCAGGTCTCATGCAAGGATCATGTAGTGGACGACGTAAACAACCCATAGCATATTATAGTACAAAGCTAGATACGGTAGCACAAGGTTACCCACTATGTTATCAAGGATTAGCAGTGGTACAATATGTGTATTATAAAGCGTCAACCATAACAATGGGATATCCAGTGACTATTCTGACACATCATGAAGTTGCTGAACTAATTGAGCAAGGAAAGTTTGTCTTGACAAACTGAAGACTATTAGAATATTTGGTGTTGTTAACATTTCCAGATGTTACTATTAAAAGATGTTCCACAGTAAATCCAGCTGAAAGGGTTCCACATGATTTTGAAGGAACACCCCACAACTGTGTAGCAGACTCCTTAACATACACTAAACTAAGACCAGATCTAATGTCAACCCCAATAAATGGAGCAGATGAGGAACTGTTTGTGGATGGATCTTGCATTAGAGATAAATTGGGTACCCATGCAGGAGTCGCAGTAGTTAGACAAAATGCAGATGAAACCTTTAGCACTATTCAAAGTTCGCACTGTAAACAACCTTGCTCAGCACAGCTGGCTGAGTTGAAAGCCCTCATAGCAGCCTGTCAGGAAGGAGCAGGAAAAACAGTGAACATTTACACAGATTCTGCTAATGCACATGGTGTGTGTCATTTGTTTGGAGCAGTATGGAAAATGAGGGGATTTCAGAAAACAGATGGATCCCCCATCCAGCACTATGATGAGATTGTTCAGTTAATAACCGCCCTATTATTACCAAAACAAGTGGCGATAATGAAATATCAGGCACACAAAAAAGGAAACGACTACATTATAAAAGGTAACAATGCTGCAGATGAAGCAGCTAAGTTAGCTTCTAATAGTAGCTGTGCCATACAAGCAATAATAATCACACCTGAGGCTGCACCTAATGAAGAAGATATCATTAGAATGCAGGAAAAAGCTGGAGTATATGAACATAACATGTGGGCAAGGAGAGGTGCAGTGCGCATCTCCACAGGACCTTGGAGGACCATTGAAGGGTGAATGGTAGCACCCATAGCCTTGTTAGGTTTACTCATCACTAATACACATGGTTTTGACCATTGTGCAAGGGGGGGGGGGGGGGAGTAGTGAGAAAAATGACACAACAAGGTCTTTGGTCACCATATTTGCAGACTATGGTGGACAACCAATTAAATGAGTGTGAGGTATGTGTAAAAAACAATGTTAGAAAAACCACTCCATTGGGACATATTCCCACCCCTGAGGGCCCATTTAGACATTTGGTTTTAGACTATGTGGACATGATCAAAAACGTCAATGGAAAAAGATACACGTTGGTCGTTATTGACAGGTTCAGCAGATGGGTAGAAGCAGTCCCATCAAAAGACCAAAGCGCCGCTACTGTCATTAAATTCTTAACTAGAGAAGTTATGCCAACATTTGGAATCCCAACAAATTAGCTCAGACAATGGTTTGGCTTTCATTCAGAAAACAGTGAAGCAAGTGGTGCAGCAGCTACGCATCAAGCAGAGATTAGGCGGTGTATACCATCCTCAATCACAGGAGATGTTGGAAAGAGTTAATGGGACACTCAAAGCAAAAGTAAACAAAATTTGTGCAAGTACTAAACTGAATTGGGTAGATGCACTACCATTGGCACTAATGAGCTATCGCATGCAAGCTAACAGAAAGACGCATTTAACTCTGCATGAAATGCTTACGGGTCGACCCATGCCTGCACCTACCGTTTGAGGGCCCCACAAGGGACCTCCGCTTGAGCAATTGCAATTGGAAATAAGGGAATGTATGAAACAACTAACTGCCATACACAAGCTTATATTGCACAAGCTTATGGTGGCATGGTGGCGCAGTGCTTGCACTGTTGCCTCACAGCAAGAAGGTCCTGGGTTTGATTCCCACCTGGGGCGCTGTTGATTCTGGGGTGCCCAGGTGGGTTATCTTCTGGGCCTTTCTGTGTGGAGTTTGCATGCTCTCCCCATGCTCACTTGGGTCTCCTCCTATAAAATGAACCCATCTAAAAACATGCAAAAATCCAGTCCCCATCCGTGACGAAGATGAGGACAAAACATCTGGAATTGGTCCCTGGGCGCCGTTGTTGGAGGCTGCCCACTGCTCCCTGGCTGTCCCTGGAGGAGGGTCAGCAGGGATGGGAAAATGCAGAGGACACATTCAGTTTGGACACCCTACTCTGCATGTGTGTGTGTTGTGTTCGTGGCCACTTCCCCCCTTGTGTGTGTTGGTGCATCTGCGCATGCACCCCAAATTGTGAATAAAGGTTCTTCTTCTTCTTCAACAGGAGAAAAACAGGATTCCAGAACCAGAAGATGACCCACCAAGGGGGGTGGAGCCCGGTGACCGGGTGTTCATAAGGTGTTGGAACGAGCCCAGGAGAGAGGGACCATACAGAGTAACCTCAGCAACACCAACAGCCATCCAGGTGGAGGGGAGTACCATCTCAACCATTGCACGAGCGCTGTCACTCGACCAGGGACTGACCAACGCCACCATGATGATGATCAGGAGCATCCCGACCAGCATTCCAACCAAGGTCATCCCGGCCAGGAGCAGCAGCTTGATGAAGAGATCAGAGAGCCTGAAGGTGATGCTGAAAATGGGGAGTCTTCTCCTGCTACTGTATGGGCTATGGCAAATTCCATTGGCCCTAGGATCAACCCAGGGGAAGACAAAAGTAATGACCAGTCCCAAGACATTCAGGAAGATAAACGTAGTAAGAGAAAAAAGGTTGAAAAAAAAGAGTAGTTTTACAAGCTCAGATATCCCCGCAGGAATTAGAAAAAGGTGATACACAGTGATCTATAGAAGTTATGATGTATAAAATAAAATTCTGTGGTATGGTTATAAATCCGACATATGGACAAGGGATCTCGGGACAAGAGCAATGTGAAATTAATATCCAGAAAAACAACTGACAGTAGAGTTAAAAAAATATTGGGGACCTGACCATAGCTATACATTAGTAATAGGAAGGGCCCAACACACACTAGGATACTCGGAAGAAATAATACATTTACATTTTTACATTTAGCTGACGCTTTTATCCAAAGCGACTTACGAGTACTTAACTATTTCAGGGACATTCCGCCCGGAGCAACTCAGGGTTAAGTACCTTGCTCAGGAGTACAATGGTGGCAGACCCGGGTATCGAACCCATGACTCTCCGGTGCTCCATCTGGAAGCACTGTTCCTTACCCACTAGACTACCACTACCCAAATAATAAACTGTAAACCAAAAATAGACAGTTAAAAGTGACCAACTCACACCTAAAACAGTTATAAGACCCATTGAGGTAATGGATGAGGACAGGTTATATGGACAAGCAAAAGGAAATAATTGGTATATGTGGGCAGAGTACACAGCTAAAAACCATAAAATGAATAACTGTTATTTGCACGTCGTCCCCACTAAATGAATTACAGGTTGTACCTAATGCGCACTCTTATGAACAGTGTGGAAAAGCCAATCAGAAACATTGCGATAAATACCACAAAGACAGACCCGATGCTCCGTCTGGAAGCACTGTTCCTTACCCACTAGACTACCACCACCACAATACAATTCCTTACGGTGGGGAAGTAAATGCCAATCATTGGACATAAGAATATAATTTTAAAAAAGAGAATTTGCGTTACAATATACATTTAAGGGAGCATATGACTATGAGTGTTTTAATAGCTCAATGGGTAAACACGATATGGGAGATTTCCAGGGTAAATGCATTACCACCTGGCATCTACACAACACAGATGGGTTAGGACAGGCATCAGAATGAAAGGAGTTGGCCGTTACTGGTCAAATGCCTGTTTTAGAACCCTGTGTGAGGGGAACAGTAATCTGGCCTTTGAGAGGTCCATATTTGAACCAATCAGTGGCTATAGCAGACTTCTATTGGGTGTGTGGCGGTTCAAAACTAAGGGCAACCCTGCCAGTAGATTGGAGGGGTCTATGTTCCAGAGTTAAATTAGTACAGAAACGAGTGATCTTTCCAGTAGAGGCAATACAGTCAAGTATGGAGAACACTAAAGTCAATACTAGGAAGAGAAGAAGTTATGCACCAGATCCTATGGTTAGAATAGATGCCATAGGGCAACCGAGAGGAATCCCTAATAACTTTAAGGCTAGATCTGAAATAACATCAGGACTAGAATAAATTTTTCTATGGATTACACCAAATAAAAATCTAGAATGGATTAATTATATTTACTACAATCAGCAAAGGTTTATCAACTATACGGAAGATGCTCTGACCGCTCTGGGAGAACAACTAATAGCTGAGAGGGAATATGTCCAAATTTATAAAATTTGTGCACTTGGTGATAAGCTTTTGCAATTTGGCATAGTGTTAGGTATGGGCATAAGGTTTTCAAAAACCACCGCATACAGCCTGGTGGCCGGTATGCACAAAATCCTATATGGCCACCACTGGAAAGAAAGAATGTCATATTTCAGCTCCTTTTAGCATTAGATCCTTGTATAATACCACTTTTTCGATGTTTTTGGTGCGAGGAATCCATTTCCGAAGTCATTTTTCTGTTTCAAGGTTGTCAAGGTCAAATGTCTTTTTCAAGGTCATTTTTAGCAAAAAGAGGCCATAACTCTGGAACTAAGTCACAAAGAAAGATGATCTAGGGCTCTAGACCTATGTTTTCAACCCCAAGGAACATTCTAGTCATGGTAAATTATGTTTTGAAGTGTTTCAAGAACATTTTGTATTTGAAGAACATTTTTCAAGGTCAAAGTACATGGTCAAGGTCATTTCCAAAATCTACATGCAAAACCATAGACATTTTAAACTTGGATGACTTGCCCAAATATATGCCAAACTGCAAAACCTTGTCGCAAACTGCACCATTTTTATGAATTTTGACACATTCGCTAAAAGGTTATGTGTTAGGGGAGAGAGGGCCAGTGGGTAAGTTTACCCACCCCCTGTATCTAGGTAACTGTACACAATTTGTGTCATGTGACCATACATTTAGGAAGCACCCATCATTTCTATCTGGCTGTGATGAAGAGAACCACATGGGAAAAGTTGTAAGTATTTTTTTTACACTAAAAAGTGTGTTTTGCTTGTCAAAGTAAATTTTCTATCTGTCTAGGGATTAAACATTAATCGGTTAACCACCGAGAATATTTTGACCGGTTACGCATGTCGGTCTATAGCTAGCTATAGCCTAGCTAGGTTAATTTGCATGTACTATGCTAACGTTAACGGCTTCACTAGCTAGCAGTCTGAGGTAAAAAAGATTAAGCTAGCTAGCAGTCTGAGGTAAAAAAGAAAACAAATGAAGCTAGCTAACATTAGTCTGAGGTAAAAAATGACAATTTAGTTCTGCAAATGCAAATACATGTTTTTGTTTGTTCTTTTGCGTATCAGTGCTATTACCAATACTGTTTGGTTTAACTGATCGCTCGGCTCAATAGCCTCTGCCGAACTGTCCACAGTTTCTTGCGACTCCATAGTTCAGTTTCTCCCCAAGCACGCATGGGGAGAAGTTACCAAAGTTAATTGTTCTCCCTCGTTAACCACCAATGCATTGGATTTACGCCCCGATTATGTGTGCACACAAACCTAAATGGCCATTCATATTACCTAGTAGCGCTACACATACCTCACGTTGGGCGCCATGATGAATGATGAATGAATCTGCCGGCAATTGAAGAGTAGCTCCGGTGTCCTTATGCTGGTGGATGGCCATGATCCAAATGAAGAAACGTGCTATAGGCCTCCTATAGCATCAGCCCGGCGTCCTCTCGCTGTAGCTGGTTGTCGCATCCAGGTTCAGGAGGTTTACAAAGGCCGACGTTTAAATGTCCTTCCGTGAGATTCCATTCAAACGGCCACCGTCGGCTTTTCCACCTGTTGCCGCACACGATGAAGCTCTTCCAGCGTCCGTAATCAAAGAGTTTTTTGACTTAAATGTAGCGGCTAAACTTAAAGCCACTGAGGGCTGCATTGACGGGCATTTAATTGATGCGCTCGCCGTCACTATTACGCACGTACTGTTGTCTAGTGAAAGAACAGAGTCCACACTGGTATTACTTGCTTTTGATGGAAGGTTTATTGCTCCCGTTATTGGTCTTCCTTTGGTTAGTGCAAGAATCAATACAGTCCATAACTCTCCATACAGTCCAAACATTTATCCATACAAAGTAACACTTGTGTAGCAAAGCGGTCAAAAAACAAGCAACACCTGTCACCTGAGTAAAGGTTCCTACCTATATTGTGTCTAACCCAAAGCACCACAGTGACACACTAATGTTCTACAAACAGCTACATATAACAAAGCTCTTTGGCTCTGGTACGGATATGCATATACTCTTAATAATAATTTAATGTGTGTGGTACTCTTTACTTACTTACTTTTTTGGACACCTTTTAGTTACCCAAAACCTCTCCAAAATGGGCTTAGCATTATCGAAATGATTTCTATGTGACTGAAAAGCATACACAACATAACAATTTAGGTAGAAGAATAGAGTCAAACCAAATAACTTCGTTTTAAAAAGTTGTATTTACTTTTTGAAATGAGCACAAATGAGTAATTGCACAACTCTCACACTATAACTTATATAACAATATAACAGTCAGTCAATATAACAATATAATAAAATACGTGTGCACTATAATAAGAAAGTATTGCACCAAGTAAAAATTCACACATCCAGAACTATTTACATACAATTATTTACAATTGCTGCACAGAAGGGTTTTGAAGCAAGCAGGGGTCATTGCCTCACAGGTTATTCTGAATCGTGCCACTCATTGAAGCATTCACGCCCTGCTACAAAGCACAATGCTATATCACAGGACACACACTTGATGGGAGACAGTAGCAGCAGGGGGGATTGGCTGTGATGCTGTGGCTGAAGTGGACTTTCCAGTGGGGGAGGTGGTGGCCAGTGAAGTACGGCTATGCTTCCGCTTTGGTGTGGGCTCTGGCTCATAGTCGTCAGATGACTCCAGATCTGATGAATGGCTAATCCACAGCACATGTAAAAAAAATCATAGTAAACAACCATTAGCCATCTTATGGGGTGCAGTGAGTGCAATTTGAATCAAATCCCCCCACCCCCAATTGTCAGGTCTCCATTCTCCCTGCTACAACTTCACACCTACTTGTCTGCCTCCCACCCCCACAGTTTCAGGTGAACATTCAAATGCTAATAAACACCTATTGTCTATCACCAGCTCTTTTTATCTGTGTACATTTAGAAAATGTATGGAGATTTCAACTTTCAACTTTATTTGTTTCAACTTTACCTTCCAAATCATCATACAATAAATCATAAATTACTCACCATTCAAAGTTCGGATCCTCGCCGTTTATAAACTTCTCCTCCTCTGCAGAATCGAAGCTGGCCCTACTAACGTCACTTGAATCATCGCCAGAAATATCTACATCACTTTCTCTCGTACAATACTCCATGGCTTCAACCGTGTTGTAAAAGTGACAATAAACGCGTTGGATTCCGTGCGTAAAGTGGTCTGACTGTACGCTGTGCGCGTAAACTCCAAGTGTAACTGTGTTTACGCTTGGAGCTCACACATGGCCCGTTAGTCCCTCCAAGGACATCCATGTATCGTTGAAATCGGAATCTCATTGGCTGTAAGACTTGTCAGTCAGAAATCGAATCGTCTGCCATTAGCTTGATGTATATGACGTTTGCGCACAACTAACACCCATTGTTTTTCGACAGCGAATGAAGCGCTGGTTGAACGACGCACTAGTGGGAAGGAGCCTTTAGTCCTCGTTTGCGAACTTCTTCGACTGTTATTGGGCCGTCCGATTATATCCAGCCATGTCTGGCACAAAGTTGCATCACATGAAAAACAATGAAAATGTGCTTATAACAACCGGGTACAATGCACCTCATTAATACACCGAAAAATAGGTCTTTGTTTCTAACGTTTCTGACATTTAAAATTAAATAACTAATCGAAAAATGTCGACACATTCATTAGAAGGACAATATCAGTCATGAGGACGTGTGTTTTCAATGAGTTGAACATGGAGTTTGATGTCGAATGGATTGGATGGGGGAGGGGGGTTGCTCACACAGTCTAAATATTGAAGCAAGCTACCTAAAAACTGGGGTGCACACAAAAGCCTGGGTAGGTGTGAAAATTACCCCAGAAGTGTTTTAAAGTGAAAGTAAAAAGTAACGATCCTTCCCCCTATATTCACCTTTTTTATGTAATGTCATATGTAGATAGCCAAATAGCCATGGCACTGCCTTCAACGGGTTGTAATAAACTTAATTCAGTGATTGCAGTTATTGTTCCTCTTGAAATCTGATGCTACACACCCAGAAAGAGAGAGAGAGAGAGAGAGAGACTTAGTTTCATGAGAGGACTGGTTTTGCTGGCTTGAGTAGCCACTCCTTCAAGGAACTTACTCCTAGGGTTAGGGTTAGGTTTCATTCAACCTAAGTTGTGCTATCGAGTAGGTAAGTCTCACTTTCAACAGGTAAAATTCTTATTTTTTTCTTTTGTGCTGTAGTAAATATATTGATATCATCTTTACACATTTACATATTAGCTATATTTATCTATATGTATCTAAAATAAATGACAAATAGAACAAAAATATATTTTATCAGTGCATGTTGCAATTTTCTGTTCACTCTCCACTTCATCTCTGTTTTGTGTCAATATATATTGCGGACTCCACCTGTAGACTGTCTCATCTTGCTTTTCAATTTTGCACCAAGTGACATAAGGACTATTCACATGAATGAAGGGCATGGTCCAGTCAGAACGCTGTACATTAATTAAAATGTATTGTAAAGGATTCCATTTTTTAGAAAATATTAAATGACATGCCATTATACCCATTGTTGGTTAGTCTACAACAAATTCACATAAGACATAAATACTTCAATTACATGTTATTGAAACCTCTTCACAATGACAAAAAGATTATATCTAAAAGAGTATTTCAAACCTAATTTTATGTTTACTGCAAACCAAAGGTTAATTCTCACTTATAACACTTACTTACATACTCCAATAAAAAAGTTGCAGTTTCAGTCTAGGCCTATGGAGTAGCCTTGCATAGTAAGGACCCATATTAAGAACCGGTATGTTTTGAGGAATTCAAGAACAATGAATCTTGAGAGAAACCTCAAGTAAAAATGTGAACAAGCCACCTGACACCTGTAGCATAAGGGCCATAGAAAGGAGCTAGGGTTAGATACAGATACCTTTCTGGATAAGAATGTTAAGATTCCTATCTTAATAACACCTATTTTAATACCATCTTAAATCACAATAATTAGCAGAGATTTAAACCTTGTCGTATGATGTCCCTCAAGGACACCAAATGTATGAACTCTGATCCTGATCAATCCAGATCAAGTGCTCTGGAGGTTGAAATGGAACAAGGATATGAGTCACCAGGGAACACAGTACGGATGAACCTGGCCAGTGGGGACTCTCAAACCAAACCTCCGGAGAGGGAGCGGTGGGACAATAAAATACAGTTCTTTCTGGCAGTGGCTGGAAACATTGTTGGTCTGGGAAATATCTGGAGGTTTCCATACCTTTGCTACAAAAATGGAGGGGGTAAGTGTTTATTTGGCTGTTTCACACACCCATAAGTGCCATTACTGTTATGTGCTGAAGTCGTCAAGAAAATGTACTATTATTACTATTGATTTACACACACACACACACAGACACACACACACACACACACAGTCACCCACAGTGAATTAGGGTAGGGGTTAGGCATCTTGCTCTAGGATTGCACTAGCCACAATACTATCCTATT
Source organism: Trachyrincus murrayi (assembly GCA_900323305.1). Lineage (NCBI taxonomy): Eukaryota > Metazoa > Chordata > Actinopteri > Gadiformes > Macrouridae > Trachyrincus > Trachyrincus murrayi. Next base: position 6,664 of record OOFB01015013.1, on the reverse strand, counting down.
ACCCTGCACTTAGAAAATATTTACTTGTCCCAGATT
>OOFB01015011.1:9571-22820 GCA_900323305.1 Trachyrincus murrayi | reverse complement strand
CCACCAACCCCCCCCCCCCCCACCCCGCTGGAAGTATACGACTAGCTATACTGGCCTTTTATGGCCGTGACGATACCCAGAACTCTGCATGTGTCAACACAAGAGACAGGACTACAAAGAGAACAAACAACAAACAACAATAACATACCACAGAGGGGATGTATCTACTGCACACCTACACGAATACCTTGTCAGGAAAATGTCAAAAGGTATATCAGTATAAGTCAGCTAATAAACTCAAGTCTTGGAAAGACTCAGGATTGTAGGGGCGTGGTCTGCCCCCCCCCCTAGCAGTTCTTCAGACTCCACAACGCCGTCTCATGCAGCGTTGACCTTGATACCCCTTAAAAACATCAGTAGACGTAAATGAGGGAATTCTGTTGTGCTGATCACTTTAGAACTCCAGAAACCAGGAAGTCCGGGGCCACATTCTAACAAGACGTCAGCACAGCTGGGGGCCACTTTCTAACAGTGTTAATCATCCTGGGGTCGGATGGGGCGGGGGGTAGGGTGCCTACAGTTCTTTTGAAGTCCGGTAAAGTCTGTCTTGCCGTGTCTGTGTCACTAGACTGTTTTTAAACAGGCGTTCACGGAGGTGCCCCCCGTGGAGCTCTTATTGGCATCATTTACTGGCACTGAGAGAAAACTAAGACCCAGTGTTAAAGGAAAAGAGTCCAATAACGGTGCTCTGTCGGCCTGTAAAGATAAGCCACTTTACCAGAGGTAAGGCCTAGAGCTTAGCCGAGTTTATGGTTTCTCTTCATGGGGAAAAAAAACTAAAACACAGGATGTGTGAAAAAGTTGTGTATATTTAATGGATCCAACACAAAGGATGGAGGATTAGGATATCACATCTGTTCCTATTATGAAAACTATTATTTTGGGGAAAAAGACCAGATAAGAGACATGGTCAAATCTCCATAAGTACATATGTAAACAAACACAGAGAAATAAATGAAATGAATTCATATATATTGTACAAACCCTGCGAATCTGAACCGTCTTAAGCTTCTGCACGTTTCATGAATCACCAGATTTAACGTCTAAAATGTTACTTTTTGTGCTGTTATTAAACGTTTTTTTGGATTTGTTGCACTAAGAAACAAAGCGGCCCAATGGCCTCTGTGCTTATAAAAGGCCCACTCGCTCTAATACACACACAGTGAATGTATATGTTCTGAATTGTCCGTTCATGCTGCTATTCATAAAAATAAAATAGTAACAACTGTCCAAAAATGTTTAAAGACACAATAGGTGGACGTAATGCTACACTAGATCTCAATCTAGTTGTTTCTTTCATGCTATGAGTAACGTAACAGCTTGGAGGTAAAACCGAATGGAGCGGTTGATTTTTGATCAGTTCATTTGGAAATATTTGAATCACAAATATTATTGCTCGCTTACACTACTAATGAATCACCATTTTGTTTCGTCCAAATTGCCAAATATAACGTTTCCAACCCCAAATGTATAACATTACAGTCTGCCGAAGTGAAAGTGCATAGGTTGAGCATGGCCGCAGTGCCGAGGGTGTTCATCTTGTTCCATGTTGTCCTTCGGGAGAGCCCAGTGCATGCTGGGTATCGTAGTCCATGAGCTGGCGTTCCGGCGGCCAGGGGACGCTGAGGGGGGCGGGTGGGGGGGGGGAGGGTTGCTCCGGCTCTCTCTTGATCTCCGGGAACAGCCTATCAGGGTAGAGGATCTTCAGCTGCTCTTCAAAGAACCTTTCAAGTTCCCTGCTCACCATGGCAACCTCAGAGTTGGCCTGTAGTCACAACAAAGTGACATGAAACACAAAACACCGCCATCAGCGACTTAGTAGAGGCAAATACAGATGAATATTTACTAGTTAGTTATTTAGCAGAAGATTTTACCCAATGTGAGGTGGGGTTAATGAACAGGTAGGGTTCATTGACTGTGGACATTTGGGCTGAGAGTCAAACACCCGATCCTGCCCCGTATACACAGAGTAACTGTCACGTGTGTGTGCGTGCATTCGTTGCGCGCGAGTGTGTATGCGTATGTGTGCGTGTGTGTGTGTGTATGTGCGTGTGTGTATGTATGTGCGTGTGTGCGCGTGTGTGTAGGTAAGGGAAGCGATGTGGTCTATCAGACCTGGTAGTAGGCCTCACAGGTCCTGAAGATGAGGCGAACGTCGGCTATGACCTCCGCAGGGCCTCGGTAGGCTGGACTCTGCCCAGCCGTCAGTCTCCTTTTAACCGTGGAGAGATCCACGGTGCTCCTCCTCTTGTCAGCTAATGCCTAACCATTAAAGAACACACATGAATAATATATATAGGGACAGGTACTGCAAATTAGCGTAAGCTACAAATACAATAATGCAATGCATCAGCGCAAGCTTACGTCACTGGGACTGTAGCGCTGCAGAGATGCCCTGGCCTACACATTGTTTTCTTGTTTGTTTGGTACAGACCCCAACAAATGTCACATCACGATAGTTTTTTCAGTGAAAATGAAAATTGTGACGCAGAAATGATCATTCCCACTAATAGTGAATCATATCGCAATATCTGGCAAAAGTAATCACAATATGATTTATCTTACATCTAATTCCTCGTATGTGAAAGCTTACTTGGCAAAAAACAACTGTGATTCTGACTCGAGCCGTTACTGCACCCTGCGCATGCAGTAATTGAAGCTGAAGTCATGTTTCATCCTCAGAGTCTCGGTGTTTACGCCGAAACAGAGTCTGACGTCACCACACTGGGATCAGAGTTAAGTGTTTGTGACGCTGATCCCGGAGACCGCTGCCAATTTGTGTCCGGCCGCGGCGCTGCACTCACCACGGGGTCAAGGGGTCGTCGAAAGTCCACACTCAGCTGGCTGCAAAAGAGCCGCAGCAACAGCCGTTCACATTTCTGGTCAAACAAACAAAAGATATAAAAAACTAAAGAAACTGAAAGGGTACAATGTGAATCAAAAAGTGATAACACTTTTGAGATGATTTTAAAATAGCCAGAAAGGTTGATTGGCAGTGGATGTATTATCTTGATGTACAATGTTACCTTCTAAAACCAACCGATTCCTCACATGTTTTAAAGTTGTGGTTGAACTTATCTGTTTAAGAATACTATTGAGGAATCATTTGGAATGACGTAGTAAAGCAAACTACACGTTCAAGATAAGACTGTATGGATTTGTTTTACTACGATACTATTTCACCTGAAGCTGTAAAAGTCAACACACTATCCCCACTACAACAACAATCCAGGGTACAATCTGATGATATTGTATTGATTATTGATTACTACTGACCCGCTTGTCCAGCGGGGGGAATCCTCCTGGGCAGTCAGGCTCATCTTTCACGGTTCTTGGCTCAGGTTCGTTATCGCAGTCGGACTCAGGACCGGTCAGCTCCCGGCACAGTGAACACGACCACGACCCGCTGGACACGGAAGTGCCGCAAAAATTTAGTTTTAAATTTTAAAATCTTAGTTTAAAATTTTTACTTCCAGAAAAATATTTTAGCTTTACTATTTAGTAATTTAGCAGATACTTATTATGCAATTTTTTTGTTCCAATAATTTACGTTAATTCATTTGGAGTCACGTTAATGAGCAGGTCGGGGTTAGGGCACCTAGCTCAAAGAGTCTACCTCCAGGTAGACTGCAAACAATGGGATTCAAACCCAGAACCTTTAATCACTAGACTATCCTGCCCACATATGTGATGGTCTTTAAAACTATACGACAGTCAAATTAAAATGAATGCCATGATATTACTCAAGTTCAAGAAAAAAAAAAACACAAGTTTAAGTAAGTCATTAAAGTAATCACGGCTTTCCTCCAAAAAAACGTAAACTTTTCAAAATAAAAGCCAAACAGGGACTCGCCTGGGCGAGCGGGCTAGAGATGGAATGTGACAGGCGAGGTGGAACACTCTGGGACACTTATCACAGCAGAGCAGCTCCCCGCCGCCCCGGCACACGGCACACCGGCCGTCGCCGGGAGAAGCCGGTCGAAGCTGGTCGTCTCGCGTCTCTCCTGCCCACAACGCAGCGACCCCGCCGGGGCTCCTCGGGGGTCGGGGTCGGGGTAGGTGGGACTGGCTGGTGCTCCCAGGGGGAGCGGAGGAGGCCTGGCACCCCGCTGGCCCCACATTCCCCGTGTTCTGGGGCCGGTCGGCCGTGCTGTCAGGTAGACTGGTTCTTTGGGTCCGTTGTAACTGCTGCCTCGTGGATTGAAGAGGAACGGAGTACTGTGTGTGTGTGAGCAGATGGGATACGGAGTAGGAAGTGTTAGAACACATCATCGGTAGGGTAACGCTAGCCTGTCTCACGACGGTCTAATAGTTAGTGGGTGAACACTAATCAAACAAACTGGACTTTGGGGGGGGGGGGTCGAGTGTACTCGGATCCGGGCCCGGGTCCCTAGCGTGGAAGCGCCCTTACAAAGCTGCTGTGGTCCTCGGGCTCATCCTTGATGGAGATGAGCGGTGCCGGAGAAAGCCTCCGTCTCCTCTTGGAGGCCGAGGCGTCTGGTCCCTCAGCCGGCAGCATCTCCGAGGACCTCCAGGAAACAATCCTTAGTAATAAAGACAAACATCCAATCACCATCCCGCATTTCACCCCCCAGAGAACTGCATGAGACCAGAGAACAATTGCATAAAGGGGACATTAACATAGAATATTAATATGCCGTTTGGATACCTCTATCCAGAGGTCTTACTCACTGACATGTGTATACTAGTCTAGGGATACGTGGCCCTCCAATGAGAACTGAACTCCTAACCCCTGGCAGGTATGCTGTAATTTTGTGAGTGAGTGAGTGAGTGAGTGAGTGAGTGAGTGAGTGAGTGAGTGTGTGTGTGTGTATTAACCTACCCTGATTTATCATCGTGGGATACAGCTGGGTACCCTTGGGAATTCCTCTGTCCATTTACTGAAAGATAAAATATAGATTTTATGATATAAGACAAGCCACACGAAGATAAAAGAGTTATAAACTAAGATAAGATACGATAAGAACAGATAATACTTTATTAATTGGAGGGAAATCGTTCCAGCAGCAAATTCTGTACTAATGTAGAGTATAAATAAGTAGAGGAAACATGAAAGGATACTGAAAACATACCATTCAGGAGGGCCTGAGAAGGTGGTAGAACCTGTGGATATTTTGGTCTGAGCATCTGGCTGGCACCAACCAGATCCTCTCTTTTGTTCAGATACGTGGGGTCCATCTGCATAGAACATGAAGCGTCACTATTAGTCTACTTCACTACACAAATATGTTTCAGAAAATCAGGACGTAATGATTCATAATAATTTATGCTTGGCCATTACGATAAAAGCCTTCCATTAAAAACAAGATTGATAGTGTGAAATAACATCTGTTTGCAACTACAATTAAATCAACCAAACATGATGAACTTGAAATGTATTTGTCTGTGCAATTGTGCAACTATTGGTTTGCTAAATTCAAATTTAAGAACCAATTTTGAAGCAGCGTAAGCTGATCATGATTTTTGGGATTGTTTTCATTGTTAGATTTCTTTCAAATTTCAATAAATCATTGCAATAATCACCAGACAAATCATCCAAATAATAGGCAGAATAACTGTAGGTTGCAGCCACATAGTGCGGTTAACTCCATTAATATTTGATTCTACTGCAGGGCAAACGCTGGCTATTTTGTTTCAGTTATCATTTTATTTCGAAGACACTTGCCAGCTGTCTGGAGAGAGGAGATACATTGGTGGGCAGCGATGCATTGTGGGTATAAAAAGGTGAAGAGGAAAACACGTCTGTGGCTTTAGTCTGGAAGGTTGAGCTGCTCACCATCCCCCTAAGAGGCTGAACACAAGAGAGAGAGAGAGAGAGAGAGAGAGAGAGAGAGAGAGACAGAGAGACAGAGAGAGAGACAGACAGACAGAAGACAGAGACAGACAGAGAGAGAGAGAGACAGACAGACAGACAGGCAGACATATAGACAGACAGATGGAGGGAAAGAGAGACAGAGGGAGGGGGAGGGGGAGAGATAGATATAGAGGGAGAGACACACAGAGAGACAGACAAAGAGAGAGAGATGCTCACCAATCAATGTCACGCCACATTCCCGCCAGCATCGCAATGAGCATGTGATGATGGATGTGGAGATGAAAGGGTTTGAGCGTGTCTCTGGTCACATGGTACATCTCCCCAGAACTCCTAAACCAGAGCAGGCTCCACTGCAGTGTAAACAGCACACTTGAGTTGCAGAAAGCTGTGGTTCACAACTCTGCTTTTCAACAGTTTTCTGTTTGGTCTTGTTCAGACCTCGCACCTGCAGGTTCAGGGCAAGGGGTTTTTGGGTACGAGCAATAAAAACTAAAACAAAAAAACGTTTTCCTTTCTTACAATATGTTCACCAGCATACATGGTTGCCTGGGGCAACTCAGCATTCATTAACACAGTAATTAGGAGCACCACTGAGATAATTACATTTTAAATTGGCAATTACAGATAGGCTAGCTACCTACAGCTGGGAATGACAGTTATGTCTATAATGCACAACATAAATAGGCAAGCTGTGTTCAATGAAAACAGAAAGAGATGGATAGTTTAGGCTAGCCTTTTAGCAGTTCAAGTGGAATAATGGCCTATTTTCATTGGATGTGCACATTTTATTTGATGTGCACTATAAAACTATTATCCCTGCACGAATGTTCTTCAACTCCCAGCAGAACAGCTTCTCCACATCAGCGTGACACAGCCTGGCGGTCCACTCCACCAGCCCTCGCCGTGTTCCGGGCGTGTCGGGCGTTCCAGAGCGAGGAGGAGAGACGAGAGAAAACACGCGGAGAGCTAGACTAAACATCTCAGCGCACTAGACATATCAGACGCGGCTTACGCACAACCCTGCGTCGCACGTTAGCCAACGCTGGCTTTAGCTTTCGGGTTAGCGACGTCGCGGTGTTGAACATTATTAGAATCCAAAGCCTACTTGACAGAAAAGAGCATGAGTTGCTAAGGATGTGAAGGCTGTCGGCCGCATTCGGGACGAAGTCATCTGCTGCCAGAGCTTGTTAAGAGGAACTGTCAATCAAACCCCCAACTGGCAGGCAAGCACCCACATGCATATCAAAGAGGATCAGATACAGAAACACACACACACACACACACAAATACTCAGTCACACACACACACACAAAAATACTCAGTCACACACACACACACACACACACACACAAACACACACACACACACACACACACACACACACACACACACACACACACACACACACACACACACACACACACACACACACACACACACACACACACACACACACACACACACACACACACACACCTGGGGCGTGTATCCATTCGAGCTGTTGGTGGGGCTGACATGGTGAGCAGGGGCCCCCATAAAGCGGTGGCCCGGCTGAGGGGACATCCGGGGCCTGGCCTGAGGTGGGGGGCCTCCCTGGGGGGGCACCGGGGAAGACCTGGGCAGACGAACACTCTGGTACCAGGACCACTGCTGGGAGGGTGGTGGGGGTGGTGGAGGTGGTGGAGGCGTCTGCCAGTGAGGCTGTGGATTGAGCTTGTCCACCTGCATCTGCAGCTGAGCCAGTGTGTGATGGGATGCCAAGCGAGGCTCCAGGGCCATGCCGGCGGGCGAGCCCGGGGGCCCGGGGCCAGGATGGGGGAGCCGAGGAGGGCTGCCCCGGGAGCTCCCCAGCGACTGGCCCGGAATATTCTCCACCACCAAAGTGCCTGAGGGTGAGGGAGAGCAGTGCAATGCACTGTGAATAACAAGTAGGGATTATACTCTAAATGCAACTAATGCAGCTAATGCTAACCTAATACTAACTTTACTACACAGGTGAATGTGCTGGATGCTAGCTAGGTACTCTAACTAACATCTACCATTACCTCTTGTTGATTTGTGTTATTTTAGCTCTCGTGCATCGTTGCTGTACTGTTGTACCGGAACATTGTGGAAAACACTTTGAAATGTTACATTATTATAGGTTACAGTACATATATTACACATTCAATTGCTCTATTATATGTTTTCTGGATGTTTCCAGGGTTTTCCTACACAGTGGTGTATCTTATCATTTGGTTTCTCTCACCCAGATCCACGTTGGAGGCCCAGTAGGACGAGCGACACTGGAAGCGCACGGAGCTCTGTGGTATGAAGGAGGTAGTGCATTTGGCCTGCAGCAGATTCCCAATCTGGAACAGAATCTGCGACAGATGGAGAGCTATCAATAATTTCACAGGGGACATCTTTTCCAACATATTTTGCTCAGTTGTGTCTACTACATATTGTACTAGTACATGTAGGTACAGGTACTACTGTTTTACGACTACTTTTTAGTCATTTTGACTAAAAAACGACTTCAGGATTTTTTCTTTTTACTTTAGATATAGGTAGGGGTTAGGAATCTTGCTCAAGGACGCTTAGAGATAGACTGCGGACACTGGGGTTTTGACCCCAGAACCTTTCAGCTGGGAGTCTAACCCCTAAGCACCCTAACCCCTATCCTGCCCCACCCACGAGTAGCACCGATCCTGTACGGTATCATATCGTTGTCCGGTGTGATACGAGATATGACAGACAAAAGCCCCCAGAGGCCCCACTTCAGTGGATGATCTTACCAAGCGCTTACAGTACAGGAAGGCCGTGCCTCCGTTCCTCTGCGTGGCCCATCTGGTGAAGTTAATGACATGGTCCAGGTGTCTGGAGAGATAGCCGATGTCCTGCTGCTGTTTCTTCAGCACACTCTCGTGGCCCTTGGTCACCGCCTTGGGAACGGCGAAAAAAGAGCAAGAGGTCAGGGGCCCAACGATCTGACCTTAAACCGCGAATACACCGTCCTGCTCTCCAGGCCGCTGCTACAAGGTACCGCTATTTAGGACCAAAAGAGTGTATATTGACTTAATTCTCTTATTATTTTGCCGACCCTTTGCATGTGCAAGGAAAAATAAAGAGCTATTTTTTCTATTCTAATCAGGTAGCCCCATAGAGGCAGCATGAAAACAATAGAAGCGTATCTTGAGTGAGATACTAACGTCAGCGTATTCATAGGTTTTGCATGTACAGGTTTGTTGTCCAATAGGCTACAGCTATGGCTGTCAAGATGACGTTCTTACCTCCAGTTGATTGACCAGCACCTTGCCTTTCTTGTTGATCTCAACGATCAGGGCGCAGATCGACTTCTTGATCTCATTGCGAACAGAGTGGCGGTTTTGAATCACTTTGTGTAGTCTGTGAACATATCATCACATATTTGAACGTATTTAATAGGTTTCATGGTTCATGAGTCTTGTGCATGATGAAGATTCAACCCTGATGTACTTATGCTAATGTTAAATTCATTACTCTGCTTCCTCAGCATGAGGTACAGGAGAGAATGCTAATTGCTACATGCTAATACACAAGTGATGTGCTTGTGGTCCCTGTTACAGACACACAGTGATTCATAGCTTGACTTGTCACTGGTTTTTGTCCGATCCATACCCGCTGTTGATTGAGTGTGAAACTCCGTCGATGACTTTCTTCTTCTCTTGCAGCTGGTGAGTCATGCTCGCCATGTGATGCTTGTGGTTGCTATAGGCATCGTCCAGGAACTGATAACTGATAAAAGATCATAAAAACAAAGAAAAAAGTCTATGTGCTGTACATGCAATGTGTATGCTATATAATATTTATGGAATAGGACTTTTCATGCATTGACACACAAGCGAACAGAATAAAACACTTTTAAACAGAAGCAGAAAGAATAACAAAACAGACATATGTCAGGACGTTAGTGCTGGATTAAGCCTGAAATGCATGTAGTTGAGGCTTATAGGGATGCATATACAATATGTCCAAATGGCAAGATTAACAAGACTATATAGTAAATGCCAAGACCCCTAAGCCAGACCAAAACACTTTGAGAAACCTACTCAAATAAAAGTTAAAAAAAAACCTGGTTAATACATTTCTCAAAGTACAAGCCACTTTCCATATGAATATGTTTTAGGGTACTCTCTCTCCATCTCCTCCTCTCTACCTCACCTACCCTTCTCTTTCTCCATTTCATCTGCAGTAGAGGTGCTCCTCGCACGCTCCTACACTCAATCCCCACATTTAGAGCAGACTAGTTGTAGCCAAGGTATAAACGTGCTGTAGCAGTTGACCCCTGCTACACGCCATCTCAGTGGCTTTTCAGGGCTCCTCGGATGACCAGGACACAGGGAGTTACAGGAGTAAACCGGTTTATTGCAGAGTTTGAGAATGGCTTAAGCAGGCAGAGCAGGTGGTTAAGTGCTAACATAACATTTTCCTTAAAAAAAAATAAGTACTCGTTCCTTAACAAAACAAACTTTTGTTACTCATGTGCGTTGCTTGTAATGCGTTACTACCCACCCCTGGACGTTACCTGTGGTCCTTGTGCTTGAGGAGCTGACAGTCCCGGCAGGTGAGCAGGTCACACGTCTCACAGAAGAGCTTCAGAGGCTCCTTCTTGTGGACATCGCAGAAGACTGGCCGCTGTGGCGCCGACAGCCCGTCCACCTCTGGAAGGAGCCAGACCCATTTCATAACATAACGTGAGATGGCACTAATCCCGGACATGAAATGTGGGTGCCACAGCAGCTAGTGCAGTACAGTAGTAGAAGATACTACTGTCACAATCACTGGACACCGTTTGTCTGGACATGGCGAGACAGCCGTCAAGGAGACTTAAAAGACCCAGTAAATATATGCAAACAGATATTTGTTCATTCACTTGCCACAGTACCTCTGGAAAGGTCCTCCTTGTGGCGTATGGCGTGGTCTTTGGTGAACTTGACTCTCTGGTGGGCCTCTACGCAGGTGGAACACAGGTACTCTGCACAGTCCACACAGAAGCCTGCTGCCTCTGTGTTGTCCTCGCAGGTCATACAGAGCTACAGTGGAGATGGTGTAGACGTTAGGGTGTTCAACGCCCGGCAGAAAGTATCTACCTCAACAATGCCCCTACCTGCTCCTTAAAAGACATTTAGACAATGTCACTGTGAGCCACTTTGGATAAAAGCGTCTGCTATAAGTAAGTAGCCTGTAGTCTGTTGAAACAGGTTCTCCACTACATCCATGAATATCTTTTTCTAAGTTTGGTACTCAAAGCTGAATGAAAAGAGATTGATTTGCTTGCTGCCAATAGTGGGGACAGTGGATTACAAATACGCAATATTTACCGCTGTTGAGTACATTGAAGTAGAATCTGGAAGAGCTGAGCTCCTGTGTTTAAAACAACGTTATGGCATATCCACCTACACTGGAAATAAGGTGATGTGCTAGTCTCGGTCAACGGAAAGGTGGTGAAAATGCGGAAATTCTCCCATCATGCAGTGAAAATTAAACTTTGCATTGCTTCAGGAAGCCACTGGAGTGTTGACAGCTGCCATAACATAGGCTGCTTATAGTCAACAGAAATCAGCTGATGGCTCAGCGATTTGTGACATTGATTAATACAACGTAATGGCCGATGGCTCGGTGCGTACGACTGCCAGCCGATGGCTCAGCGATTTGTGACATTGATTCATTGTACTTTTTAACGTTCCTTGTATGGGCAAGCTACGTCAGTGGTGCTTCACCTTTCTGTGGGTGCGACCCACTTTTTAGGGTAGAAATGAACCTACATTGACGTGAGCAAATCAAAAAGCTATTTCTTTTTACATTTAGTCATTTCGCAGACGGTTTTATCTCTTATTGTGAGTGTATAATATCACTAAGATGAGTCTTAAGGCCTGTAGGCCTACCTGGATTGTTTCAGGTAGGTCTACTAACTCAAAAGGTAAAATGACCACAAATGAGATATGAGAGTAGCTTCAGCTTGTTATCCACTTCATACTTCAGACCTATTATTTCCCAATACAACCTCTCCAAGTTCTGCTGACATAAATAAATCCAACCCAGTGGAATGAATCTGATTTGTAGTTTACCTGGACAGATCTTTCCATGGTGCTGCTGGGCGCTTCAAACGAATCATTGACAAACAGGTTCTCCATGACGTCCGCCTCCATGCATTCTTGTCTACATACCGGACAACGAATCACGTTCACTGGAGTCAAAGGGAGAAAACGCACAGATTGAATACCGCTATGCAATCAATCAGTTACACGTGACCTGACAAGCCAGGGTCCTTGGGGTAGGCGGCTGTGTAGGGAGGCTTGTAGGCTGTAGGTTCACTCTATAGGTGTGTTTTGATGGAGCACTGATTTCTTGAATCATTTCTACAATACTCGTGCAGTCCTTGCATCCGAGTCCCTGCGAGAGTGTTGGTAAACAAGTCACTCACGTGGTTTGTTGGCGGAACTGTCAACCTGGGTGGTCGGCGGGTCGGCGACGGCTAGATTCCTCGAGGGTGGAGGTAGACATTTCTTACAAAAGGAGTGCAGGCATGGTAGAAGTTTAGGCTCCCGGCTCTGGAAGTTTAAATGGCAAGACGGACACGTGTCCAGTAAATTAAGGGTGGCGAGCACGCTGGTTTTCTCCTGCACCGGCATGCTCTCCGCCTCGTTCTCCACCACGATGACAGCCTCCGCCGGCTCGCTCTTCTCCAGGCCTCCTCCATCCATCGTCCTGATCCCTAAATCAGACGACAACCACCGGGCTAGGTCGACCGGGAACGAGGCAGACCCACACAAGGTGAGCAAAGGATTAGTAGAATAATTATCCGTGTGGAGAAGACGGCGGCCCCATCCTTCGTCTTGCCTCCTCTCGTCCTCCTGTAAAGTCCCTCTTTGTAACGAGCAGCATTCGTGCAATTCAATGTTCTTACGGTGCAATTCCGACCACAAATCACCCACGGGGGTCCACGTTTGAAAATACGGATGCACGACGCATCAACATACGCTCACGCCCATCGCTGCCGGTTGCACAACGAAGTCGTAGAGACCTTGTGATGCAGACCCGTGTTACAGACCTGTGTTACAGACCTTACGATGCAGACCTGTGTTACGGAGGGTCGCACTGCGCAGCCCCAGCACGTCGCTGCGAGAGGGGTTGGGTCTGAATTAACAATCAATGGTCGTTAAGTCTGGAAACACTTCCGTTGTCGTTTGGCGTAATTGCAGCGCGTTTCTGTAATGTGTTGTGCTGTGTGTAATTTGTTGCGTGTGTTGTCAAATTGATGAAGATGTTTTCTTAATTTGTTCCGTGTGTTGTCAAATTGATGAAGATGTTTTCTTAATTTGCATGTGTTTTTTAAGTTGCAGTGCGTTGAGCTCTCAGGGCCACAGTAGTTAACGGGCTGGCAAATTACTG
>OOFB01015006.1:0-12402 GCA_900323305.1 Trachyrincus murrayi | reverse complement strand
GAGGACTGTAACCCCCCCCCCCCCCCCCCCCCCCACAAAAAAAAAGAGAAAAAAACAAAAAAAAAAAAATTTTTTTTTTTTTTTTTTTTTTTTTTTTTTTTTTAAATTTTTTTTTTTTTTTTTTTTAAATGCTTGGTTTTTTTTTTTTGTGCCCTAGATTTGATCTGCCATGTTCTTTTTTTTGCTTCTTAAACCTTAAATACTGTAATATTTATTATTATTATTATTATTTCCAGTATCTATATGAATAATAATAAGTCAACTTTGTACACATTACCAGTTATACAGCGGTTTTACATCGGCTGATATAACAGGATAACACAGCTGCAAGCGTTTAACAGTAATTATCAGTCTGTTCCATTAGCTCTCCATTCGTCTCTCCTCTCTCTCTAACTTAGGATGTCGGCCGTCTTCGACATTTTCTTTGTCGTTTTGGGACACTTAAAGCGGCATGCAACTCATCAGTATATCTAGTGTCACAAACCGGCTCGTGTACGTGACAAAAAGGGAGTCTAAAAAGTTAAAAACGTGTGTTGCTGCATGTAGGTTATCAGTAATGATTGCAATGCATGTTTAAGTGGACTATTGTGTGTGTGTGTGTGTGTGTTGAGTTGAAATGAGGACAGGCCCTCCATAACGGTAAACATAAGAGACAAGAGCTTAAGTGTAGCCTTGAACGCAGGCTTACCAGGTGATCTACATTACCTCGTGACCCCGCCCCCTTTCTGCCCACAACAGACGGAGAGGGAGAGACGGCCACACTGCTGAAGGTCCTCACAAACTGTTAAAATCATGCTGCTTTGTGGGGGCCTGGCCCAGATGCTCGCTTACACTCACCTTGACCTGAAGTCATATCCTTCTGGGGACTCGCCGTGACACAAATACAAATTGTTAAAATGGGTTTCCCGCGGACCCTTAAGACGTCTTAAAAGAATTTATCTAAATCAGTCATGAATCAATCAATCAAGCGTCATGAAAATGCTAAGATGTGGGAAGTAGGATTTTATAAATCGTTTTTTGTCTGACCTTGCAGTTTAAAAACTCAAAATAATTAGTCACAAGCGAGGATAAAGGAACTCAGGCTACTGCATTGTAAAGTCACGCATCCCCCCCCCACCCCCCCCCGTGTATCACAGCATGTGTCGTCTTCAATGTCCACGGGGGGGGGGAGGGGGTTGCTATGGCAACAGTGTCAGTGTGCGGAGGTATATGTAGGCATTGTCTTCGCCGCTGAACAGACGGTGAAGTAAAAACGCCGGCAGCCAGCACCTCGGTGGGAGTGGGGACGTTAGACGGTGTGCGGGCCATGGTGTCGTCCCGCCCTACCCGGTGTCTCGGTGCACTGTGGTACGCTCGGCGCTCGACTGGTAATGTCTTAACGACGGGAATCCGTTGATAAGTGGCGTTAATCTTCACGCTGCCCCCCCCCGCACACACACACAGACACACACACCTTGTGTTTTAACAAGGTGTTCGTTCAAGATACCAGTAGACAAATAGGTTGGTTCGTCAGAGTAATCGATTCGATTGATTTGATTTATTGATTAATGACACCCCAAGGAAACATCCCCAATGTCATTACCCCTCGCTGTAATGTATTTGTTGTAAACACCGTTACGCAAATGGGTCGATTTGTCAGTCATGGGTTCAATTGATCGCCTGATTGATTGATTATTGATCAATCCACAAAGGAAACGCCCCCCACACTGCTTTTAACAATTTGTCGTAAGCGGTAGACGCCGTTACACAAATATTTTGGTTGATCAGAGTAACCAATGGATCCACTGATCACTGATCATTGATCGATATTTTTTTTTTTATTGACCGATGGATCGATGGATTTGCTACCCCTCCCCCAGCGGCCAGACGCCAGCGGAGTCGGACTACCAGCTGCTGGAGATCGCCCGTCGCCTGGAGATGTACGGCATCCGGCTCCACCCGGCCAAGGACCGTGAGGGCTCCAAACTCAGCCTGTCCGTGGCCCACACCGGGGTGCTGGTGTTTCAGGTACGGAGGCCCCTATAAACGCTGGGGGTCTAAGAAAACAATCGATTCACGTAAGAATCGTGATTCTTATCTTCCATGATTCTGAATCGATTCACACCTTCCAAAAAAAAATTTTGGATTCCGTTTTTTTTATAGTTTTTCGTGCATTCATGCATTTTAGTACAGTGAAGCTAAGAGGGTTAGCGTTGTTGTGCTACGTTTGTACAGGGCTACACCAAGATCAACGCCTTCAACTGGTCCAAGATCCGCAAGCTGAGCTTCAAGCGCAAGAGGTTCCTCATCAAACTCCGAGCGGACCCCACTGTGAGCACACACCGCTTTCTATACTTGCTTACCTCCTTAATTACAATCATGAAGCTGTTCGTTTAAACAGTAGAGTTTTCTGACTTGAAACATTGCCTTTTCTTTCTTTTAGTTGTATTATTTACTTAGTTTTCTGTTTGTATGGTTGAGATGCTGGTCTGGAAACATAAACTATTCATCCGTTCTTTCCTTTTTCCTCCCTGTGACTATACTTTCGTTTCTCCTCCATTCTTTCCTCCTTCCATTTCTTTCTCCATCCATCCATCTTACTACCTCTGCACCACCCCACCGTTGTCCATCTCTCTGCCACTATCCCTTTGTTCTCCCCTCCACCCGTCCATCTACCACCTCATCACCCCATCCCCTTCTAAATCCACCTCCCCCTCCTTGTGGGTGCTCCACCTATGGGTGCCCCCCCTTGCCACCCAGCAGCAGAGCACCCACCACGACACCCTGGAGTTCTCCATGGCTAGCAGGGACTGCTGCAAGGTGTTCTGGAAGGTGTGCGTGGAGCACCATGCCTTCTTCAGGCTCTTCGAAGAGCCCAAACCCAAGCCCAGGCCCGTTATCTTCACCCGCGGATCCTCCTTCAGATTCAGGTAGAAATACGCATGCATGCATGCATGCATGCATGCACGCACACACACCCACGCAGACACATGGTTCAGATGAAAACGAGACACACTGGCCGTTGCAGTTTCAAACACAACAATGTCTCACCATAATGACACATCATTTTACTATTTATTACTAAACAATGACCAAAAAACCATGACTACTAACATAATGACTGTTTTGTGACAAGCCCTACAGGGCCTTTCTTGACTTATACATGCATATAATGTTGATAATGTATTTAGCATTCCTAAATAAACTAACCATAGATGCTGTACACTTCTTACAACTCATATTACATGGTAATTGCAGGGAATTATATTTCATGTATTTTATTTATTGAAACATCACAACATCATTGTGGAGTGTGTGTGGTTGGCGGCTGGTTTAATCAGCCTCACCTGGTATGAGTCAGGCTGATTAGACTCTGGGGCTGCTGGGTGAGGCTGCACACCTGTGGTGCATCAGAGTAATCAAGACCCACAGGTTAAACCAGCCACCACACGCACACTCAGCCATCGCCTGCAAATCTTTGCCAACTCTCCAATAAACTGGTTTCTACCTTTGTACTGGTTGTCGGAGGAGCCCAGTGAAGCCGATTGGGTGGCGTGTGGCCGGAGGTGTCAACTGCCACAATAATGTTCTTGTCATAATAATTATCTCTTGTCTTTCCGTTGCGTTCCCGTCTCTTCAGCGGTCGAACACAGAAGCAGATCATTGACTACGTGAAGGACTCGGAGTTCAAGAAGATCCCGTTTGAAAGGTGAAGGGAGTGTAAATGTCAGGCTGTTAAGCCCGTGTTTAACCGGACGTTAACACCTTAATCGTTCTGAGTAGACTAGTTCTGAGAGGACATGGACAAAGTGCCGGACCTGTGTATAAAGTATAATTTAGTACAGTGTATAGTTCATATATTTTGAGTCAAAATGTATTGTATTCGTCATAGAGGTGACCTCGAATCTTCGACGATTCAAATCTTCGTTAGAAAGACATTAAGTCGACGTCGTCTTTAATAGTCGACGTCGTCTTTAATAGTCGAATCGTCGTGTCGGGACGTGCTGTGTAACAGCGGGACGTTCCATTGGGAGGATGGGGGTGTGGAGTGATACAACAGCATTGACGTCATATTGTGAAAAGGTCATTTGTTTGTCGAGGCGGTCGGTCGTTTAGCGGCTGTGCCTCGCCTATAGACAGCTGTGGGAAACCCTGGAAGCCAATTGATTATTTTCAAGCGTTTAAACCACGCAAAAGTCAAACAAAATTAGGAATCATTGAGCCGCATGTACTACAAAATATAGGATATATGATTGGACGATGGGTCTGGCCTGACGAATCAGATTCGACCATGTAAAATCTTAGTCGAGGATACCCGTAATGTGTCATGTATGAAAGCAATTATCTTTCTCAGCTTCCGGATTGGTCGATGGTAAATTTACACTTTTCTAATTGCATTTGTCTTCAGAAAGCACAGCAAGATCCTGTCCAGTAGCAGCATGACTTCGTCCTTCCGTTCCCAAGTGCCAAAAGAGGTACCGTCATTACATTCAACGATCGTATACTTCTTCAAGTGGTATTTTTGTATGTATTTATTATGAATGTATTGACCGCGTATCTTCATTCCTCTGGTGTGCAGAGAGTCATGTCTATTCCGCTAGCGGACCAGACGGACTCCTCCAGAGCCGACCACCGAGACGAACCCAACGGATCCCGAGACACCGACACCGCCACGGCCGCCACCAACGGCTTCCACACCGCCGCTGCCGCTCCCGGCTCGGACCCGGCACGCTCACGACAGAACCACCACCACCACCACCACGCCGGCTCCGGTCCGGCGGCGGCCGACCAGCACCTCCTCAACCCAGGTTCAGCCGGCAGGGCAAACAAAGGCAGCACCTCTTCTATTCCTTACATAGACTGCAGTGACATAGACAGCGAGCACGACGTCACTAAGAGCCACAGGGCCGCCGTGCGGGGCCCAGGCAACGCAAACGACAGCAATGCGGAGGATGAGGTTTCTCCGCGTCGGCAGGGGAGTAGCGGCTTTGTGGCCTCGGGGAACGGCGGCGTTCTGGGTCTGGGCGGGGGCTTGTTTGGGGCTGTGAACGGGTTTCACCACTCCAACACCACGCTGCAACACGCGCAGCAGCAGAGGCAGGTCCTGATGGGGCTGCAGATGCAGCAACAGCCGCAAGGTATGGTGGGTAACAGGGGCAGGTTGGTGGAGGGTTCCCCCCACGGCGCGTTCAGCGTGAGCCAGGCGATGCGGGACGAGGAGGAGGGGTCGTTCCAGGGCCAGCTGCCCTTCCACAGCACCCTGTTGGAGGAGATCCTCCAGGGCCGGGGAGGGCGAGGCCCGGGCGCGGGCGGCCGTCCCCTGGGGACCGGGACCCAGAGCCAGTGCTCCAGCCCCGTGCTCAGCAGCTTCCACCACAGGAGCAACTCGCTGAGTCACGGCGAGGCGGTGGCCAATGGCAACGGGCAGACCAGCCCGCGCTGGGACGACGCCGGGCACAACTTTAGCAAGCGCCCGGGCGGGGTGGCGGTCGACACCCCGACCGCCCCGCCCCTGAGCCAGGGCACGCCGCCACCGTCGGCGTTCTTGAGCCACTACGGCAGCTACTCGCCCATCACGGCCCACCTGGCCCGCCGGCCGCTGAATAACAACGGCGCGCGGAACCGCTCCGACACCGACCCCTTCATCCTGAGCCAGATCTCGTCAACCCCCGTCCGCCAGCGTCACCCGCCAGGGTGGGTGGGGACCTCCACCCCCACGCCCTCCTCCGCCCCCATGGAGCGCAGGGCACCGGTAACCAACGGTAACCACCCGCCCCCATCGGTGGCGGGGGGGAACCTGAAGGTCCCAGGGAAAGCTCGGCCCAATGCGGTGCAGCGGTTGTACGGGCGCCGGGGGAAGCCCGCGGGCGTCGCCGCTGCCACCGGCAAAAACAACGACAACCAGAGGAACCTGAACCAGGCGGCGGTCCAGATGATTGACGGGTCCACCAGCAGCGGCACGGACACCAGCGACACAGAGTCAGACACCGGCAGCAGCGGCTGTGCCTATGGCCAGCCGCTGATGTACGGCAACCCGGCCACAGTGCATTCTGGGAACGCAAACGCCGTTAAGTTGTCGCCGCTGCCCCGGAGCAAGTTCTCCTTTGGGAGCCTCCAACTGGAGGAAGGGGAGGGGGTGGAGGATGGGGAGGGGGAGGGGTGCTACCTCTTCACTGAGGAAGATGTCGGGGGGCGTGTTTTCAGCTGCTGAGGGGGAGGGGTTTTCTTGTCGAAATGCTCAGCCTATATTTGGCCGAGACGGGGCATTGCGGTGGAAAATGATCCGAATATTTTGCGAGAATAGATTAATCTAAGCATCTAATTGCATTCATTAAGACTGCATTGGATAAGATGTGTCAAATGTTATGATGTGTCATTTTTAGCACACAGTAACCCGGAATACAGGTTTTGGTTGGAGTGCTTTTGTGATAAAGACAAATAACATTGTATTCATGGCAACTCTTAAACAAGTTGGCCTTTTGGACGACTCAATGGGTTTTGAAACCTGAGATGCCTGCTCTACTTTTGAGGTAAAAACATTAGTCGACAACGCCCCAGGATCTTTTGAAATTCCCTTTCAATCCCCAGCCTCCGTTGCTGTTCTGTTGAGGAAACCTGAAATGCTGACTTGTCTAACCTCTTGCCTAAGTTGTGGATAGAAAATCTGCTTGGCTGTTCGAGGAACTGTACAAAATAACGGGCCAGAGGAAATCTGGTTCGGTGGAAGTTTGTTTTGAGTTTCGGCACCGGCGATGTTTTTGAGAGAAGAGCTTTTTCTTATAAAGTGCCATAATGTTCTTGTATGTACAGTAGTAGAGGTAGAGCTCATTTGATTATATGGACTATGATGTGTCAAGACTGTTACTTCCAGACAATTTGCCGTGAAGTTTGAAATGGTGTTTTGTTTGGAGTTGTTACACTGTGGGGGGGGGTAAACGGATGTTTGACTTAAGGCATTGAACAGAGGGAATGCAATTGGTCAATGGGCGAGTAAATAAGTTGTGGCGTTATGTCCGAGGTTCGTCTTTTGGTAGCGTTGTCAGAGGCCCTGTACGTTGTAGTGTGTAGTGTTGTAAATCGTCTCTTCTAATCTTCTACCTTTTGTATAATCTTTTGTAATTATGTGACTGTTGTGTCTCGTTGTGTCTGCAATAGAAAGAGGCTCGCTGTTCTGTCTGGTAGGTCTTTAGAGACGTCTACGGCTGAATTAAGTCGTTTGTGCGAAGGTGTAGCGAAGATGGACTCGCTTCGCTGTGAAGTTCCTGACCAGTCGGCAGGTTTCCACAAACCGGACACGCTGTCGGTATAATCCTTTTAATTGTAATCTTTAGCGGGAAAGAGGATTGTACTACGAGGAATTAACTTATTGGATAGATTTGTGTATTTTTCCCGATTCTAAGTTATTACAAACAGGAGTAATGTTGTAGCTACTGACCGCTCTGCCTTCTCTTGTGGTCAGTGGACGAGACCCCGTCCTCCTTCCAGAGCACTTTTTAATCTTCGTTCCTTTACACCTCGTGTAGGAATAAACCATATTCCTGTCTGGTCTGTCGCTTGGGACCCCAATACATTTACCGACAAGAAATAGCAGGCATGTGAACGCACTGTTCCACCAGACGATGAGCTGAATTGGACATGGATCTGTAGCACGGCGTTGACGTTTCAACGCAACACGCACCGGTGCTGGTGGTGCTGGTGTTGTTGTTGTAGTGTGGTTTAGCTCGTCAGTTACGGTTGATGGTGTTCAGCCTTCGTTTTCCGTTTTTTGCTTGCTCTCTCTCTCTCTCTCTCACGACAACAGGAAGTGTAATCCCAGATGTCACCACTGCATCCCCACGGCTCCTCCTCTTTGCTTGGACCCCCGCTAGCATGCGAAACAAACCACACATATACACCTCAAACCCAAACTCCCCCTGGCTTTCCTTGGGTGCTGTGCGTTTTTCTTTTGCTCCGCTGGTCATGTTTCACTTTTGCTTCTTCCACCCGCATTGCTGTCATTTGCCTCAGCTGTCTGCCACCCGCTGTCACGCTCGCAATCCACCGATATGTCGCAGGGTGTACGCGGCGTCTGGGTGCAGGGAGTCGGGCTGAATTGGGACCCGATTTGTTAAAATTTGGGACCAGATTTGTTGAAATTTCTTTTTGGGATGAAGGGGAGGTGTTTTGACTGAACTACTAGCGATAGCGGCTAATGCCATTTCAAGAATTCAGGAAATGATTTTGTAAAATTCCCTTCTATTCTGTGGAAAAAATATTTGATACATTTTTATAGGGTGATTAAGGACCACGTATAATACTTTTCTTGTGTTTTCTTGTTTACTCTTTTTAAGGCAAACCTACCCGCTTTCTTCCTTGCGTAGAGCACACTGTCTGTAAAACAAACTGTCCATTCAGCACGGTCCCTATCAGGAAAAACTCACCTCTCACGATTATGTGTATGCTTTTATTTTATTTTTTTTTGCTCAAAATGCATGTCTGACCTGTCGAACTGTTTCACGCTTTCCTGTCACACTGTCAATACTTTATCACGGTCACGGTCCTCCTCTCTCTCCCACGCTGCTTTTGTCAACGGGGCTGAAAATTGTTCCATGAGTTTTGAAAAATGCGAGATGCACATCCATTTTTCCATCCAAAATTTTCGGTCAAAATTTGAAGTCTCAACAACGATTCTTTCAAACGATGTTTGAATGAGACGTTATAATGAGACGTTATAACCCTGTTCTCCCGCCCCATAACACGATTTACCTTAATCTTTTACTCAACGGCAGCTCGTATTTTTCACAACCATGCCTTTTTGTACTTGGCTTCCTCATTGTACACGCGGACCGAACGGGGCCGACTCATCGCCAACGCTTTTATTAACCAGAATGTTCCCGGGTGGGTGGGAGGATGTTGTAGCCAGGCAAAGCAAAGTTAAGCGCAATCGACAAAGTCGAGCGAAATGTTTCCCGTTTCTGTGGAATATCTTGGATTTGGTGTGCGAAAGTGTGAATGTCAGAGTATCGCGAGACGCTGAACACGGGACCGTTAGTGCGCATGTGTGCGCAGACGCGGTTGACTGTTTGCGTTGAGTCTGCCCTGTGAAGTTCCTATTCACTGTCGGTTACTTTAACACTGTACATATAAGAACCATAGATTGTGATTTTCGTATTCTATTTCAGATTGTAATTTGTATGGACGTTAATCGGAGATCCTTTCCTAGATTTATTTCATAATATTTTATAATATTTCAGCGATCGTAACTTTGTACTATGCGAAACGAGGTGTGATCGTATTTCTGGCTGCTGGGTTTTCTAAACGCTGTAGGGATGTGGAACAGCCTTGATATATAGATATACCTGTATATCTTATGGTTTTTATGAGGTAAATGCTACGTAAAAATAGCACAGCGCAAGCAAACTTTATGCAACGTTTTAGATGTAGCGCGCTAATAATATACCGTGTTAAAACCACCCCCCCAATAACCACTGCAAACCTGGGACTTTTCAACTTTCCTGAAACTCTTGTTCTCTATTGTTCTGTCGGAGAATTCTGCATGGCAATTTTATTTGGTGTTTTTTTTTGTCTCACAAATTTCCCTCTGTAATCTAAACAGTCTCCCCTTGAAACTCACCCTCTAAAACACTGTCGATTCTGTACCACTGTAACTCTATCTGCACCACTCACACGCTGTGTGTATTTCTACAACCCGCTCACACGAGTTGAATGATCTCACGGTCTACGTCTGAAGTCTCTACTGTGTTTAAATTGTGTGTTTCCACGCTTGGAATGCGTTCTTTTTCCTCCTTCCTCCTTAACCACCTGTAACCTGACTGTGTTGCACTGGAGTCAATAAAATAAACGCAGAACACTCCAAGACAAGGAACTGTGTAGCGTTTGTGTAGACTAGACACACACACACACACACACACACACACACACACACACACACTGATCTGTGCTTAGTGTGTAATAGTGTATCATGTTGTAGCTTCACTCCGTGCCAGTGATTGTGTGTAGTCGTCATGGTAGTAGCCTAGCCCGTGTAGTGTGTTGTGTTGTGTAGTGTTGTGTAGTGTGTTGTGTAGTGTTGTGTAGTAGTGGTGGTAGTAGCAGTAGGAGAAACTAGCTCTTTGCGTGTAGATCGATTCGATTTGTTGCCTCTGTTGTTTTTATTTATTTATTTATTTTAACACACGTTGGCCCCAGATCTGGACTGGTTGCCATGGTAACGATCCAGTGTGGTGCGTTCACACCGGTCAGTGGACTCTCGGTGGGAAGTGCCCGGGCAAGTATGCTGGTCTAGTCGTAGTGACCGGGATCTCCCTGGTCCCGGCTTCTGTAGTTCGTTTTTTTTGTCCGTTTTTTTTGTAGTTTTCTAGACGTAGTCGTAGTGCCCAATCGTCCTGATCACATTTCCCTCTGGGAGGCGAATTGATCGTCAGATCATTGATTAACCGTGTGTTCATCAACAAGACTTTTGATTGATTACGAAGACGAGTCAATGGCGACTTATTCATTACTATTGGCTAACAACAATCACCCAATTTACAAACAAACTATAGAAATTGTACAATTCTAAAAATGCATTCATGTGTAATTACAATGCAGTCATTAACGGCTGTAATACTTATTTTATACTCAGTATATATGTTTAAATGAATACTTATTCATACTTTATTGGAGCAGATATACAGATTAAGTTTATGTGATGTCTCGTGTTAGTTAAACGTGGGGCAGTGTGTTTACAATGAAGGCAATTACGCATGAATGCATTCTTTTAAACCGTGACGTGCGTTTTAGATCCGAGCTTCTTGGTTCATCCTGTACCAAATCCCATCCCTTGTTATTCTGTATGTGCAATAGCAGCTTTAAAGCTGGCGAGACGCTAGGTTTGCTGTGAGGTCCAATCCTAAACTCAGTTCTTCTCCACCACTCTACCTCCTCCTCTTCATCATCCAGACAGTCCCGGGTCCACAGGCTCCCCGTCCCCGATGACCGCTTCCCAGACCCTGGTCCCCCCCGGCGTTGGTCTGGACAACGGGCAGACGGCGACGACGGTGGTCCCCGTGGTGCCCACCGTGGTGCCCACCGTGCCCGTGACCATGGAGCTGGCCGTGGGTTCGAGTCCCAGCGACCAGCAGCCCTCGCCGCTCACCAGCCCTCTGCTGATGGAGGCGGGGTACGTGCGCACTGACGACGAGGACGAGGCCAGGAGGAAGGTGAGGGTCTCCCGAGAGCGTCTGTGGCGGGAAGGTGGTGGTGAGGTGTGCAAAAGACGGGCTCCACCCAGGATAGGAGGAGAACGTGATTGGTTGTGATATTTCCTTCCTTCTACAAGCACCTTACAGAAGTGGCTTTTCAATGGATGGAGACTGCCAGGTGTATAGAATGATGGATGGATGATAGAATTATGTGTAGAAGGATGGATGAATGCATAACCTTATTCCGGTGTAGAGCAGAGAATGCAAGCTTTATAATACTATTATAATTATAGATCAGTACTATTGGTGATGTTATAGATTATAGATCAGTACTATTGGTTATGTTATGGATTATAGATCAGTACTATTGGTGATGTTATAGATTATAGATCAGTACTATTGGTGAAGTTATAGATTATAGATCAGTACTATTGGTGATGTTATAGATTATAGATCAGTACTATTGGTGAAGTTATAGATTATAGATCAGTACTATTGGTTATGTTATGGATTATAGATCAGTACTATTGGTGATGTTATAGATTATAGATCAGTACTATTGGTTATGTTATAGATTATAGATCAGTACTATTTGTGATGTTATAGATTATAGATCAGTACCATTGGTGAAGTTATAGATTATAGATCAGTACTATTGGTGATGTTATAGATTATAGATCAATACTATTGGTGGTGTTATAGATTATGTATTTAGTAACGTGGTGCCTCTCTGTGTGTCCAGAAGTTCCCTACAGACAAAGCCTACTTCCTGGCCAAGGAGCTTCTGACCACCGAGCGGACCTACCTCAAAGACCTGCACGTCGTTACCACGGTGAGGAACAAACAAGTCCTACCTGTTGGACTCCTCCTACACACCGATGTAACCCACGTTCTGTTGATTTAAGAACCCTCCTTTTGGGCTCTAAGTGTAGTTAAGGCTGCGTAGTGTGTGTGTGTGTGTGTGTCTGTAATTTCTCTCTATTTCTTTCTTTCTTTCTCTCTCTCCACCTCTCTCTCTCTCTCTCTCTCTCTCTCTCTCTCTCTCTCTCTCTCCACCTCTCTCTCTCGCTCCACCTCTCTCTCTCTCTCTCTCCTTCTCTCTCTCTCTTTCTCCTTTTCTCTCTTTTTTTTTTTTTTTCTTTTGCTCTCTCTCTCTCTCTCTCTCTCTCTCTCTCTCTCTCTCTCTCTCTCTCTCTCTCTCTCTCTCTCTCTCTCTCTCTCTCTCATATTTGTTCCTGAG
>OOFB01015003.1:5353-20353 GCA_900323305.1 Trachyrincus murrayi | reverse complement strand
GGCTGTAACATTTAGGAAGGTAACATTTAAGGTAATCAAGAATGTTCTGTCTATATTTGCCTTCATACAAAATACTCAGTAGGCTACCACAGAAGAAGAACCAAGGGTATAATAACATAGCCTACTTAGTACCACAGAAAAAGAACCAAGGGTAACACATACGTAGTACCACAGAAGAAGAACCAAGGGTAAAACATACGTAGTACCACAGAATAAGAACCAAGGGTATAATACCATAGCCTACTTAGTACCACAGAATAAGAACCATGGGTAAAACATACTTAGCACCACAGAAAAAGAACCAGGGGTAAAACATACGTAGTACCACAGAATAAGAACCAGGGGTAAAACATACGTAGTACCACAGAATAAGAACCATGGGTAAAACATACTTAGCACCACAGAAGAAGAACCACGGGTAAAACTTCCGGGGGTGGGATACATCTGTCATTGAATCGGCTCTTGGGGGCAATATGGCCACATGGTCCCCAGTGTAATAAATGAGTATCAGACACCATCGGATGGCCATCCACATCACGCTGTGTTAGATGCTGTTTTCATGACAAGGTGTTTTGACAAAGAAACAGCATCCGTGTGAGAATTTTTTTAATTGTCAATGCAACAAGTATGGATGATACGACGTCGTAAATGGTGTAAATGTATATGGGGTGTAAATGAATACCTGAATACCCATCACTTTATCATTGAAGGGGGAGGGGTTGGCTTTGACGGACCATTTCTCTCATAATTGTATTGATTGTAATAACGTTCATATTCTCAAGAAAGAAAACAAAACATACAGTATATAAAAACATAACACATGGTGTTGACAGCAGCGTCCTGAATTGAGTGTATGCTATATGGGGGTATATGCTTACTCTCTTGTTTTATGGCACAGAGGGAAGAAACCTCCCCGGGGGTCCAAATAGATGGCGATAGAGAGCTAATTCAATTTATTGTGTTATTCCTACAGGGAAAGAACTAAAGTCATCTTCAGGAATATTATTCCAAACATGGTTTCAATATTTTCCACTATTTTGCCCTAAAATATAATTGTGAAACGTGTATTTAATTTCTTTTTTGAAAAGCAATGTAACAATGCAAAGTTAAATTAACCTTAAAGGTGCTTTTGTTTTGTGACACAATAATGTACATTGTGTAAACAGTAAAAAAAATTAAATAATGGCATGTATGATTCCTTATAGGTTCAAATTATAAGACAACATTATGATATCGTATCAGTGTTAGAGGTGGAGGGGCGGCTTCGCCATCATAGTATTGTGGGAGGTGTAAGCTAAGCTATGGACACATTAGCAGACATTGAGAAACACTAGGGATACAAACACCAGGGGAGGCATGGGAAGTGACTGACCCAGCGTGCAGGGACGCAGCCTTCAGTTGTTTTTCAAATGATCGCTCATTCATTCAAACATTCCTTAAAAAAAAAACATAGAACCCCCATTGAATTGCCTTCAAATTCATTGTCATTCAAATTCCAATATATTAACGCTAAAGCAATAACAGATAGGTGTCGCTTTTGATTAGCGTTGATTAGCATTGATTAGCTTGAGCCATGTTGGAACAAAGACGATGGATTGGAACTGAGGTTTAAACACACACACACACACACACACATACACACACACACGCACGCACGCACACACACGCGCATGCACACACCACACACACCACACGCACACCATTCTTATGCACAACTCCAAATTCTTGGGCATGCCCTGTCCTTATCTGTTACAATGCACACACCTGCTGTATGGGTGGTGGTGGTGATGGTGGTGGTGGTGGTGTAGTGTGTTAAGGGGCGCGGGGTGCTGACGGACAGACGGCGGGGAGCACAAGGAGACATTGTTACACTGAGCCGCTGAAGGTCACAGCCGGCACAGCGTGCCAAGTCTGGCATGGAGTGCCGCTCCATATGTAACATATAGAAATGAATCAGTCAGCCGCCATGGGATAAGCCTTTCAAATTGACTGGCTGATCGCTTGATGGTCGATGACGATGGTGAGGATGACGGATATATGTCATCAATATAACCAGATATGAATAGTAATAATAATAAAATATGAATTACAAAAGTCAAAACTGTATATATATATGTATATATATATATATATATATATGTACATATATACATGTATGTATATATGTATACTATTCATAGTGCTTTTTAAGAAGACCATGAGGAGTATGTGAGATCCAAAGTCTTCCAGTATTGTTTTCCTCGTGGGTGTTGTGCTGATGTATTGTCTATTGATAGGTAGACGATAATTATAATATTTGACACATAATGAGACACAATGAGACTGAGCTGAGAACGGGCCAGACAGTAATTCCCTCCCTCGCACTCTCTCTCTCTCTCCCCCTGCCGTCTGTCTGTCCTCCTGTCTGTCTGTCTGTCTGTCTGCTACTCTCCTGTCTGTCCTCCCCTGCTCCAGATGTCAGGTACGCTGGATGCCGTCTGACACTCTCCCCAAACAAAGATAACAAGTTACAGACTCGTCCTTCAGCCGCCGGCCCGTTCCACAACTAGCTCTCTCTCACCACAAGGGCCAGCGATGACACGCACACACACACACACACACAATATGGGTGCACACTGCACACTCATTGTCACATACCCCTCTTCTCCTTTCATTCAAGAACAATTGTTCACTGAGGTTTGTACAGATTTGGCCAAATACATCTCGCCAACAAACCAACGCTTCAAAAGATGATTCCAAAAGTGCACATACTGTAATTCAGCACAAGTCGGGGTACCGCCACCACTACTACTAACTACTATCGTGTGAACAAGTGAACCGTGGCTCCTCTTACTTCTCATAGTCGTGCTTGCAGTAGAGCAGGCGGTCTCTGCAGTAGCAGGTCCCGCTCAGCGTGCTGAGGCACACGGAGCACTTGACGCACGTCTCGTGCCACGAGCGCTCGTTCACCCGCAGCAGGAAGCGGTCGGCGATGGGCGACTCGCACCCCGCGCACACCTCGCCACCTCCGCCGTACTCCGACCCTGCGGGAGCAGACGCAGGCTTTCAGGACGAGGCCCTATTTATTACAGGCTATACTCTTCAGTTTAGTGTATTGGAGAAAGCATCCGCGTTTCCAAGCACTTCAGAAACAACACGTTTTGGGGAGGTATTTGTTGTCGTAGCAAAACTTGCAGCGTCCTACAACCGATGTGATTGTTTTTAAGTTATTTTAATTGCATCTATGCAGGAGTAGGCCTATACGGGCGAAAATGATGGTGCAAACTCACCGAATGGGGTTGTGGATGGAGGTTGTTGCAAACATGATTGGGTCTCTTCTGTTTTCATCCCCTCTCTCCTTCCTTCGGTGTGATCGCTTGGAATATACATAGAATCTGTATTATAATTATTATTGTCGTACGGTCGGTGACAGGGAATAAATAAAACAATATTACACAACACACGCACACGCACACGCACACACACACACACACACACACACACACACACACACACACACACACACACACTGATTGATGGAGTGGAGCGCTTATTATTTTAG
This sequence comes from Trachyrincus murrayi, assembly GCA_900323305.1. NCBI lineage: Eukaryota > Metazoa > Chordata > Actinopteri > Gadiformes > Macrouridae > Trachyrincus > Trachyrincus murrayi. Next base: position 16,812 of record OOFB01015003.1, on the reverse strand, counting down.
GCTAATTATGTTATGTATTTTTTTTAAATACAGTAATCCCACTTTTTGTATTGTGAAAATGTGAAACAGTGGGTCCTTTTCCATAGTGATGGCCGTGTGATCTGTTAGGCCTGTAGTTGACCATTGCATTCGAGCTGAAAATGGTTTCGATCAGAAAGTCTTTCAATTTGTTTTCTGGAAATCTATGGAAATGGCCTCAAGAAAATACGTAGGGCTTTTATTTACATTTAATTGAAACAGAAATATGTTAGGACTTATGCTTTATTAAAACTTTATCAGAGTATACAAATATTTAATTTGACTATTCAAAATGTTGTGGATAATTCCCCCGTCACTATGTAGCCCTATTTAAAGTTTCTATGTTAAACAATGTGTCCTTTATACGTGTAAAACACATGTAGGCCTATTACTATAATGTGTTAATACATAGGCCTACACAGTTAGGCCTACTTGGTTGGTTATAATCAACAAGTTGTAATTATTTATTTTACAGTTTACTTTTTATCTCACAAAATTCCCACATTAAGCTACATATCTCCTGAAGGCCTATTGTAAAAATCTAGGCTATTAAAATAGCGATGAACATTTATTTATTTATTGAAAAACACCCAGTGCGAATACAAAATGGCCCTAAATTTAAGAGGGGAAAGGCATATTTTAGGAAAAAATAGACAATGAACTAGACTAGGCCTCGGCCTACTTAAAAATTTACAATTATGTGTTGCATAAAAAGGCAATAGGCCAATTAAGTTAATAGGCTAAACATAGGCTATTAAAATTAGGCTACGTATTGCATATACGCCCAATGATAATGAAGTGATAATTAGTGCTAAGCCTATGAAATGACAATAGGATAACTAAATAGCACGTTGTCATATCATGTTGGTAGTTTGTGTCATTGCATCACGTGTGATACAGCCTACTTACATGGATCCTATATTACACGTTGGAAAGTTTCAAAGTTTGCCTACAATAATGTCTAAATAATGGTCGTGATATTTAAAGAAGAAATCGCACAGGGACTGTTGCACAGGGAAATAAGAAAAAAGAAATCCATAGGCCTACTGCAAGAAAAAAAAAAAGCATCATGCTATACAGTAGACGTGGAAATTATATGATCTTTTGTTTTGATCCAACCATAATATATATATATGCCTGTATACTTAGGCTTGCCCGTGCATATGTCAAAGTAAAATATATATATTAAAATATTACCATAGCAACTGTACCGTCAAAGGCGTTATAATTAAATAAAAGAGATGGAATAGAATCCAAAATAACATGACTATACTTACATCAATATAGACCATTCGTTAGACTAGATTAGCTGAATTATAGGAATGTAATGGCCGTTTTATTTCTTCAATCACACAACGAGAAAAGTTAATAATAAAACGGTCCCTCAACAAACATTCAAACCGGGCAAACAACACAACAAAATCAAGCACATCGGTACTATGTTTAAAAAAACAACAACACAAGTTTAATTCACTTAAAACCTGTTGTCACAGCTTACCTTGACGGGAAACACACTCCTCCTGATATCTCGGTCGGCAGCATTAAAAACAGGGAAAACTTTATAGGCCCCGCAAATAAATAGACGCGTCTCGGATCTCTCTCTGTAGTTCACCACACTCCGCAGTGCATAGTGCTCAAAAACCAACTACCACCATCACCAAAGTATTGTCTATTGTCTCCGTTTTTTCGTCGCCAGACGTATGTGTGTGTGTGTGTGAGCGCTGAGTTAGTTGTGCATAAAGGCACGGAGGAGGGAGGAGATGCAGGGAGGAGGAGGAGGAGGAGGAGGGAGGAGGAGGAGGGGGGGAGGTTTGGAAGATGATGAAGGAAAATGAGAAATGATGCAGCCTATTGATACTCAGAATGATGCCTCGCGGTTTCGGTGCAGAGGAGATGCGCTCAAAGAGAAACGGAGCCTCAAAAGAAGCTTGATATGTGACAGATCGGAGAATATTGGACCACATCAGTGGTCGCTGGGACCATAAGTGGGTTCTGGTGAATTATTACAATCTGCTCAAAGGTTTATAAAACAACAAATGTCTACAATAGGCTACTCTGTCACTAGACGTTACGAGTCTGTTTTGTTATTCTGCTTAAATGGGAGCTGATAACAGCGTGTCGTGTGTGTGTGTGTGTGTGTGTGTGTGTGTGTGTGTGTGTGTGAGGGAAAACATCTGGGCCGTGTATAAAGGAAGCTCCCCTGAATAAACAAAACACAAACTGGGAAAAACAATGACACAAAAAAAAGAAAATAACAAAAGGTTGTTTATAGCAAGTGGTTTGGGTTTCTCCACTAAAATGAGACCACGATGCCTTGTTTCTTTTAACTTGGGAACACTGACCCCCTGTGGCTGAAACCATGCGTCAGCCAGAGGGAAAAAAAAGAAAAACGGACCCATGAAGGCAAATTAAAGACAAATACTCATTATTACTAGGCTGCGTCAACGTTCCTAACAAAGTATTTATTTTAAACATTTTCACAAAAGGTCGACTTGTGATCATTGTAGCCCAGTTTCAAGGAACTTTCTAAAAGTTCGACGTGAACCTGAACTGTTGGGAGATTCAAAGTCCATTCAAAATCCACAGAAACGATATAAATTACTTAAAGGTCAGTTGTTCTCAAATGTGTGAAAATGCCATGTCCTACCTCGCCTGGACAGATGAATACAGGTTCACAGTATGACATGTAGACATTCCACTGGTTAATCCTATAGTACACTTTATAAGTACACACTCACAGATTTTAAATGAATGTAACCTAATAACCACAACAACCCACAATATTAGTAATAATCTCACCCTTATTGATGTGTAAATGAGCAAACATGGTGAAAACGACCATGCTCCATTTCAGTGGACCTTTAAGGACCAGAGAACAGCCAGAATAACACGTATTTCATCTTAAACCCACACGTACAGGCCTATACAGTGAACGTGAATCCATCCAGCAGCTATAGTTTGGAGACTCCCCAGTTAAGTTCACAGATGATGATGATGATGACAGCTTCACACGAAAAGCTGCTCATCTTCCCCAGAGTGGCTGCGCCTCAGCTTCAGCCCAGACAGGATCTTCTGGGCGGGTGCAGACAGGGGCTGCTCACCAGAAAGTCTGTTAGGCAACTGACACACAGCAGCCCTTCCCGGACCCCGCTCAGCACCCCGCCTGCAGCGGGACACGCTCACCGCGGCGAGATCGGCTTCGCTCCCGGACCCGATGTCTTGCGAGGAGTGTCCAGTGGTGGTGGTGGTGGTTGTGGTGGTGGAAATGGTTGTGGGTGACGTCCATACAGGGTCCAAGGCCAGCATGTGGTCTACAACCACGCGGGGGCTCACTGGGTCCACCACCCTGCCCTCGGGGACCAGGCCGGCTGCCCCCTGGCGTGCCCCCTCGCTGGGAGCAACCTCGAAGTTCTGGGCGTTGGGTCTCTCTCTCTCTTCTGGGTTCTGGGGGTCCGGAGAGCCGCCACGGCGCTTCCGGTCGGGGTTGTTTACCTCCACCTCCACCTCCACCACCACCACCACCACCCCACCCTGAGCCTCGGCGTCAGAGCCACCGCCGCTCGCGTGTCCGCCCCTAGGGTTGGGCCGTCGTTGGGTCCCAGGTGTGGGCTGCCGCTGTCTGGTGAAGTTGTAATAGGACTGGGTGTCGGCTCCCCCTGCTGGCTCCTTCTCCAGGGCCCCGGTGGCTCCGCTTACAGCCACGACTGGAAACAAGGGGACAAAAATTTGTACATAAACGTAATGGAAGGGTGTCGACAACCAGAGAATAACAATGAATCTCTTGACTAAAAGCAAAACAAAATCAAATTAGGATGCTGTATGGATTTTGCACTAAGTAGGAGCTACAATCTGCTCTGAGGGCACTATATATCTGGCCAGTTCACAGGGAGTATACCGCGTTACAGAGACTATTAGTTTATTGATGTGGAATAATGCCAGTTATGCCAACATAAGAGAGAGAGAGAGAGAGAGAGAGAGAGAGAGAGAGAGAATGAGACTTCAAGCAGTAAGGAACAGAAGAAGCAGAAATGACCAGCAAAAATCTGTGACACAAGCTATAAGTATGTGCTCTGTTGTGAAAAAAAAACCTGCCTAGAAAAAGTAAATATAAGCCAGCATCGCAAAAAGCAAAAACCATGAAACTATTTCCCTCTGGATTAATGAAGTACTAATCCTGTAATCACATGTACTTAATCTAGCCACACCCAAACACCACGCTTGCTATGGCTTGCCTACCTGTTCCCTCATTGGCCTCAGGGCATAGCTGGTCCACGGCTTCATTGGACGAGGACTTGTCAGATATATAACCCTCACTTGACTCTCTCTTGATTGTTGGACTCTGTTGGAATGACACAATCCTAATGTTGGGGACGTTTGTGGAATATATTTCTAGTGTTCCTATGATCTACATGCTAGATCATAGGAAAACTGCAACTGTAGTTCTGACAGGATATGAAGGTATGTCTTGGTAAATTCAAGGACATAAGTCTTTTTTTATTTCTTCTTCTGTTGGAACATCTGGTATAGTAACACATTTATAGATAAGACTGTGGTTTTCTTTGGAAATGTATTATAATTGTTTTGCCTACGTGATTTAAAGGGGAACTACACCACTTTTCAACTGCCGTTGTATCATTTCAATGTGGGTAGTATATGCAAATGGACAATGTTTACCTTTCCTCCATGTTGCCTGCACCCAGATCTCCCCGCTACTTTTGTCATCTTACCCGCCATCTTACCCCAACTCCGCCATCAACTCCTTCAAATGACGGAGTTGGGGTAAGATTTTGCATCTGCGCTGAGCTGCAGAGAGAATCGGCAAAAACTGCAGGCGTTTTTCACGCTATATCCCAAATGCGGATAGATAAGATAGATAAGGTTGAAAAGCGGTGAAGTTATCCTTTAAGAAAGCCAAGCTCCAGTGCAGAACGGGAGAGGTCAGAGTGAGCGCAGGTAGACAGGTAGACAGGTAGACAGGTAGACACAGTGTGCTAGTGAGTTCATCCTGGCAGCACAAGTGTTAATTAAGGCGAACAGGTATCCTTCACGGTAGGCATGCAAACACACATACATGCACACACACCCATACACACACACGCACGCACGCAAGCACGCACGCAAGCACGCACGCATGCAGGCATGCATGTACGTACGCAGGCACGCACACACACACACACACACACACACACACACACACACACACACACACACACACACACACACACACACACACACACACACACACACACACACACACGTGCACACACACACACACACACACACACACGCACACACTGTGACGCATACTTTTGGACCACAAGCATGCAATGAAAAGACTGATGAAAATGAAAATAACTGATGTTCTTGTTAAAAGAACTGGTATTAATGTTAAAAGCAAAAGACTGAAATTAATGTTTTTTCATTAACATTGGAATTGAAATGTATTGTTGACAGTAGCAGAGAATGGACATGAAAACACACCATAATAAAATATAACTCACATTTACACTTGTTAACCTCACCTCTAACAACTGAGGCTGGTCTCTGCAGGAACTCCCCTGCTCCGGGACCGTGCTGGGAGTCTCCGGGTCCTCCAGGGGGCAGGGCGGTCGGGGGGGTGTCTCCGGTAGGGGCGCGGTAGGGGCCGGCGGGGGCGGGGTACCGGACCTCGGCTGGGGCCCGAACACCCGGTCGTAGTGCGTGATAAGGAATTCTACCAGCAGGGCCTGATAGGTGGACTCCACCAGCGCCGCCATGGGCATGTCAACCGTCACCAGGGGGCGCAAGAGAGTTGGCCCAAACACGATGCCCAGGTTCCCAGCAGACATCATGTTCTGCTCAAAGTGCTCCGAAACTCTGTGGAGACAAAGGGCTGAGGGTTAAGCCTGCGCTATCGCCGCTATGTCACCTTTTTTGTCACTGCAACCGTCACTTGCTGTTAAAATGACTTGGAATTATTGAGTGTCTAAAGCATGAAACCCATCCACCCCTGTCTCAATCACACCAGGGTTTTTTAAAATCTTTTTAATATTTTTTTATCAATTTGGTCACCTTTTGAACAAAAGCAATTTGCTGCAGTGATACAAGTTCCTAGTGCAGGTTTACGTAACACCGAAGAATGTGTTACTTTGGCATGTGAATTTTGTCGTCTAATTTCTCATGGGGTCAATTCAAAGTCTCACCTGTGAAGGTGGGACATCATGTGCTGCAGTGTGCTATAGCGATGGGAAGGGAATTTCTCTAGGAGCGTGCACAGGCTGTTAACAATGTCTTCTGTCATCCCCGTCGTGTCTACAGGGGGCTCCTTGTAGCTCACACGTTGAATGGCCTTGCCCACATTGATGAAGTCACTGTACAGGTCAAAGGTTACAAGCGGCTCTGGGAGCTAAAAGAGAGAGGAGTGAAGGAATCAGTGTTCGCCACTTATCGTTAAATTAACATTTATTTTATTATAACTATTTCGCGAAGACCATAAGCGCACCCGGGACAGGTGGGGTTACCACGGTCGAGACATCAGTCAGCAGAATGTACCTCTTTGAAGAAATGCTTGAGGACGGAGGTGATGTCGTGCGGCGAGAGATCGGAGAGCTCCACCTGGTCCCCCTGGGTCTCGAAGGCCTGACACAGCCTCTGGATGCGAGGCTTAGACCCACACACTCGATAAATCCCCTGGGGGAGGTCAGAGAGGGGAGGGGAGGAGCACAGTTAGAGCCTCCAATGCTATCATTATCAGCATGGAACGACTATGTTGACCCACTCAACATGGTTTATAATGTCTTGCATGTTGCAGTAGACAGATTAAGTATCTACTGCTAAGCCCGCTAGTGCGTTAACCACGTAGGTGGTTAGCACGTTTTAATCATTGATTCTAACGGGTCCAGATTAGGGCCTATAATCAAACCTTCTTTTTTTAATGAGCTTGTCAATTGCGTCCCTGTGGTTGGTCGTGGGTTTAGGGACAGTACCCAGGACAGTGAGTCTACCTGGACCGCCAGACTGTGGCTCTCGATCTCCGCCGTGCAGCGCTGCACCACGAAGGGCACGGGGTCGGGCCGGTCACGGCACAGCAGGGAGAGGCCCACCCCGAACACCACACCCTTCCCGTGCTCGCACTCCAGCGGACACACGTCCAGACACTTCCGGTGGACCGCCAGCCCACACTGAGGCACAGGACACACGTACATAAGTCTTACATTAAGGACTATTGTGTCATGATTGAAGTCAGGTCCACTTCTTATGTTGTGGAGTTTTAATAAACATTGTGTATTGTGCCAGACTTCTTGGTTTCGTTAAGGCAGTTGGAATGTTAGGCGGTAGAGAGAAAAACAGAGAAATCGTAGACAAACGTAACATAAAATCCCGGATCCACTCCCTCCAAGTCCGTGGCTACCAGCAGACTTAATATTCAACAATCAACTAACAAACATACATACAAAATTTGGGACCACACCTTTCCTTTTCATGTCACGTATTTCAAAGAGGGTCAGATCATGCATGATACCATCGAGAGCATTCGTCAGCCAAAAAAAACGTAAACCTTGCACGGCTGCGATTGTCGTACCTCCTCACACTCAATGCCGTTGACCACGATGTAATTATCGCACTGCTTGCACTTCACCATCTTGCTCTTCATCTTCCTCAGTCTGTGAGTCAGTGCCGCCCTGGAAGGAATGCGTGCATTGGCCAGAGGACTGCTTCCCTCTGCAGGAGAATCCGGAAAGTCTGTGGGCAGAAGGAGAACACACCGGTCGTGAGCATTACGTTCATATTTGTTGAACGGCATGTATCGAATGAATACCCCGACGTCCGCGTCGTAGACTAACCCGATTCTAGTGTCGCTGCCGGGTCCCTGTCGTCTTCCGATGACATCGTCCCGGTGGACGGGACTTTGAGCAACCTCCTTGGAAACAAAGCTTCAGAGACGCAAGGAAAACAAAAACAAAAAAAAGATAATAATGATGGTCAGCAAGGGTGGGCCATTATTACACTAGACAAGTGAGCATATGCCAAACTTTAATCTTTAGAAAGAAGCCCATGAATTAACTAGTTTCAACGTTAATTCATGTTTCAATGGCTTACTATTTCATTGAGTGTAGCCCCAGCAGCTTTTTGTTGGCTCAATGTTTTCAATGGTACATGAAGGCATTCTTGACAAGTGCAATATTGCTAAATACATTTTTTTTGGGTCGTGACTTAATGACACATGTGGGTCCTGAGGCTAGACCTGCAGTTGAGAACCACGGCACTGGACTAACCCTAACCCTCTACACATTTGACAGGATTTGAACATCAGAAAGACCCAGGTCCATCTTAACTGGCCTACCAGGGCTGTGCAGAGACTCCATGCTTCCCTCCATGCTCTCGCCATCGCTGTAGCCTATTCTCCCTGGTGGTGGGGGAGCAAAGCAAAGGTCTCAGGATACCACTCACACACCTGTAGTGACTCTCTACAGAACTTATTCACCTAGCGACCATATTGGTCAGTTGGACGGGGAAACCTTCTCGAATCTTTGTGGAAACCGCAACAACTAAATCGAAATGCATTCTAAATGCTACCTGGGTGGGGGAAATGGAATGCAGAACTAAGAAAATAATGCATTGAGTTTTCACGATTTCCAAAGATTCTAGAAGGCTTCCCCACCCAACTAAGCATTATGGCTGCTAGGTGAATAAGGTGTATTTAGGCGGCTCTCACATCACCGTAATAAAGTGATCAGTGGTCTAGTGCTTACTTCCATCACTGTGGCGTCTGCTGGGGATGTCGTCCGGCAGGGTGTACAGGTCCTGCAGGGCGGCACTGAGTGGGTTGCTTGTTTTCCGTTTGGTCTTCTCCAGTCTTCCACGAAAACATGAAAAACAACATCCCGCCCCCAAAAAACCCCCCACAACAAACATTAGCATTCAGTTGGGACAACCTTCTCGCCTTCCGATAGGCATTATTCACCTAGTGGCCATCTTGGTTCTAAACACTGGCTGGGTGGGCGCTGAATAAGGCCCATGCAGTCTCGTGATGCATGGAGAACCCATGCACCACAGTATTGGAACGGCGAGAAGGTTCGGATGGATGGATGGGTGGGTGGGTGGTCGAGGCTGTGCGCTTAACCGTACCCCTTGCCCGCCTGGGGGACATACTCCTGGAAGGTGAAGCTCTGGAGGGGCTGCTCACGCCGGCGCCGGCTGAGGATGTAGAGGAGGTAGGGCTCCCCGGGCTCCAGGGGCCTGCAGGTCACCTCCAGGTTGTGGTAGCCCAGCGGGACGGGCTCCGTCTGCTTCCGCTGGTAGTAGAACATGTTGACTGTAGCCTGATGATGGAATAGAATGGAATGGTTGTTATTGTCTCCGGTGAGGCGCCCGTTCAAAAACGTTCAAAACGTGCCTGTTCGGGACGGGCCGAAGGCTCGGCCTCCGGTGTTGCTGCTGCTTGCAGCTTTCTGGAGAACCGCTCATCCAAACAACTTCACACTCCACACTGCACTTCCTTGGGTCCTCGGCGATACACCCGCCGAGTGTGAAGTCGGTCGGATGAACAGTTGTCGAGAAAATCGAAGGACATACATACATACATACATACATACAGACACTCCTTCCATTATAGTTATATTATACTCAGATACAAATGAAATTTCGCATGGCTTCTCCCGAATAATTAATAAATGCAATACCAAAAAACAGCACTAATAAAAAAAAAAAAAAGGTGATGCTTGTGTGAGTTCAACTTTAAATCAAATGTACACATTTACAAATGTACAGAGGTTGAATGTTCATAAATAGATGCTAAAACTTTGTGTTTATAAATTGTGTCTGTGATAGTGGTCTCTGAGGGTGTGTGTGTGTGTGTGAGGAAGTGGTTTGACCACAAGACAATAAGCTGTGTGACGTGTTCGATCGACACATTTATACCACACTTTAAAAGCAATAATTGGCCATCATTAGAACAGAAACACATTGTTATAGACAGTCACAATACAAGTCTATAGCCTTAGTCTATAAAACTTAGACACTAGCAGACTACTTGAGCTCATACCAACACCCTGAATGGTGTCTCCCTGTATATAAGGTGTAAAAACACGAGTAAATAACAACAACAACAACAACAACAGTTATTTCCTGCTGACCTCCTTGAGAACGTTGTCTCCTTGACAGATGAGCTTGCGCATGTGAGTGATTATTCTCTCTTTGACCTTCACCAGCTCGTCCTGGTGGATCCTGGCGTCACTCACACACTGTCTGTAGTGCATCTCAGACTCTGTCACCTGGGAGGGAGGGAGGGAGGGAGAGAGAGAGAGAGAGAGAAGAGAGAGACACTTTTTTACCCGAAAAGCCACAAAGAATTCACCCTCAGTAAAAATGCATTGAGAAATCTACATATTAAATTGCATGAACCGTATTAGGGTGCATTACATTATGCTTCATATTGGGAATACTGCACAGGTTATTGATTATTATTGCTACTAGTATTGTGGTGATAACAGATAACAACTCAACTCAACTGTATAACTCACTCTACTAATATTGATGAATGCTTCCTAGCATGCAAGCTAAACTAACCCATTGGTAACACTTTACAAGTTACAGTTAATTAACAGTTAACTAATGGTCTAGTAAACATTTACTAATGGTGTTCATGTTTACTAATGGTGTTCATGTTAACTAAGCTAATGGTGTTCATGTTAACTAAGGTATTAATTTATACATACCCTAATCCTAACCCCTATGCTAATGATAACCCCTATGCTAATGCTATATATCAATGCTTATTACTGCATTAACTAATGTTAATTAATGGATAATTAATGCACCCTTCTTGTAAAGTGTTACCAACCCATTTCAGACCGGTCAGACCGTCCTCACCTTGGACTGGGCCTCATCTCTGGACTTGCGTCTCTTGTCCAGGGTTTTGTGGCCAGCGGTGTCGTCCATGGCCCTGGCGGTGAATGCCTTGACCTTGTCCAACTCCTCACAGCGCTGCACGTACTGCTGCCGAGCCTTCTTCAGCGCTGCCACCACGTCCTGCTGGAAGGAGAACACACACACACACACACACACACACACAGTAGACAATCAGCCATTGTCCAGGGAATGCCGTGAATTGAACGGTTATGATTCCGTATAATACATTTGGTTGCAAAATTAACTCTGCACAGCATTGTTGAGTGAAATCGGTTCTGTCAGGGGTAGCAATACAATACAGTGACAGTGTTTGATTGTGTAACAGTATTGGTTATTAAGGTTATTAAGCATTGGACAACGACTCAATGGGAAAAAAAGAACTATTCATTCTGAATGTTTTTTGAACACATGAACGTGGACATGTGTTGGGACGTCCTCCCTGCTCACCATCCTCTTCTGCTCCCTGGCCCACTGCTCCTTGAACTCCCTGCGCCACTTGTCAATCTCATTCTTCTTAGCAGCCATGGCCTTCAGGGGAGAGATGGAGAGGG
>OOFB01015002.1:0-13999 GCA_900323305.1 Trachyrincus murrayi | reverse complement strand
AAAATTTTTTTTTATTTTTTTTTTTTTTTTTTGGGGGGGGGGGGGGGTCGGTAGATATTGCTTTTGCCCACAATTCATTTTCAGGATTGGTTATACTTTGACAGAGGCTGTTTTCTGATTTAATTGGATTGCACAAGGGAAATAGAAAATACCGGACCAAATAATAAAAAACGCTGGACCAATTTTGGGTCCAACAGTCTTGGTCCAATGAGCCTTTACGACGTCAAAGTATATAAAAAAACACACTACTGAAGTATCCTATGAAAACTCTACGTGACATAAAACAATCTTAAATTGGCTGACATTTCGTTTGAGGACTCCATCAGGATAAGGTATCTGTCTGTGCCTTAGGTCCTGTCCTATCCTTGCATTTCATTCAGATGGAGAATCTCAGACACAGCCAGCAACACAGGTCTCGACTTGAGCCGCTGATATGAAACCATTTTGTGTAGACTTGCAGAAAAGTGCAAAATACACACGTCTGTTAAAAGACAAACAAGACATCCTCATGAAAGGCCCCAAATGGGACAGCAAGGTATATTCTGCTGAAATGGACAAGGAGCTGGTGATGGATGGGTCCAGGGGGGCGATGGTATGCAGAAGGCTCAGGCTACATCACACCGTTGCAGTGGTGCTGGGTTGAGAGATTGTCGGTGGTGCTCAAACCACAGTTGACCCCCGTCGGCCATGTTGACGACCAGGGGCAAAGACAAGGGTTGACCTTCCAAGGCATAAGATACAAATACTCAATGCTTTTACTCATTGTCTGTTAATCATGATCACTCTTGTTTGATCCTGCACTGCGCTGTGTGTTTCCGAGTTCCTGGAAAAGTGATGAGGAGGTGGCGGGTGGGGGGGGGGGAAGCGAATAAACTCAGTGATCTGTAGTGCAAATGGCTGCTGATGTAACATTACTGTTGCCTGTTGTTGATTTTGAGGCAATTGAAGCAATTTCATCGTTATTCTTTCATGCAACCTCTCCTAAAATCAATTTCCAAAGTCAACAAATTTCATCCAGAAGCAGAAGCACAATACCTCTGATATCATCAATTGCAATTCCCTTGATTGAACGATTGTTTCATGAAGCCTCTGTAGATGCAGAGATCTATCCAATAAGGATAAACTAGACAAAGGATGTCAGAAAGATAAATATGTCCAAGGAGAGTCGAATGCCTGATGTGAACAGTTCATCTCTGTGGCGCTAAGCGGCTGCGTGGTGTGCTGTCTGCCAAGCTGCTCCTTGGCCGTTGGCCCACTTGGCAAACAACACCTTTGGGTTTTTCATTTATTTGCTCCGTGCACGGACAAGTGGTAGAGTGAGCATGGCTTTTTTTCTTTTCTTTCTTTCGGAAGCTACTTCTTAGTATAACAGATTCCACATGAAAGCAGTAGGGGCTGTGTTGGTATCACGTGGCAAGCGTTGTGTTATCATAAGATGCTTCACACACACTTTAGACTGAAGGGTTCCTGTAAAAATACATCTGTTGTACCAGCCGTAGATCCTCCATAGAGAAAGTGTTTGTGTACGCGCATGTTCATGTGCATATATTATGTATACATTGTCAATGTAAGTGTTGATGTGACCTAGTGGAGTGCAATAGGTACTATAAGTACTGTACATTGTCCGTTAATGACCCTAATATGAAATAAAAAAGTAGGCCTACTGTGTTGAATGCATTTGTTGGTGGCCATATTCCATCAATGTCATAGCCCTCCCAAATACACCATATGTCTTTCTAATTCACACACACACACACACACACACACCCTCTCTCCTCTCTTGTTCACTCTCCATCTCTCTCGCTCTTTCTCATGTAAATACAAAGCATAAGAAGGAAAAGGCGTTCAACATACAGCGTGGGGCTCTGAGCGGTTATATAAAAGCTGCGGTACATTGTGTAGCCTTCATTTTAAATGCTATTCCTGTAATAAGCCCGCAAGCAGCACTACCCTCAAGAAGGAGTCCCACAGGAAATCACTCACTACAGGCTGCACATCCTTCTTGCCCGATATGTATCTATGTTGTTGAAGCCCTGCTAACTGCGGATTGCATAACAAATCAAATAATATCCCAGAGACAATCATGGATTGCAACTCTGCTCCTGAAATGTGTTTACCTGTGTTCAGTACTGCAGCAGAACTCTTATCTATTTATATATCTATCCATCTTTCTATCTATGCATGTGTGCATCACCCAGGTGGGTGCTATACACACTGATAATGGACGAGTTGTCATATCCCCCCCACACATACACACACTCACTATATGTAAAGCGCTTTGGATGTCTAGAAAAGAACTATATGAATTATAAATTATCTATCGAAGCCATTATTTTGTAAACAATTTAAAACATTTTAAGAAATGAAATGCTACTTTCATGTAACATTCTTTACATTTCAACTTAGGCTATCTGGTATTTTATGATGACTGAAGTTGGTGCTCATGATGAGGTTTGACCTGAAGACATGAAACTATTCTTATTGTACACTAATGCACTGGTCTTAAACAATAGTGATATTGGTATGGTGAGTCTGTCATAAACTGCCACTAGGTGTTGACATACACACACAGACACATATACACAAACACTTTCTTATACACAAACACAGATTCACACCTCTGTTGCTCCCAAGCATTAGTTAGCTCAGGGAGGAAGCACCGTACTGTCGCTCAAGATTAGAGAAGCAGCATGATGTCATCGCTACCCAGGTCACACCAATAATCTTCTGTCACCTCTACTTCACACAGTTCTTCTTCCTGGTACTCACGCACGCTCCGCCTCTTTTCTTAGCACTAATTACTGTGGTGCCTCTGTGTCAGGAAGCCTCTATTTAACTTAACCTTTGGCTCTAAAGAGTTGAGTGTCGTGACTAAGGGAAATGCTATTTATGTCCTTTATGATTTGTATTACAAATATTTTTGGATAGATGGAATGTATTATTATTTTTTTACTCATTTAAATAAATAGTCAATCTTGCTTGGACAATCCACTTGCATAATAGGTGCGGTAAGGCACACATTTTCTATCTTAAAATGATGCTCATACAAAACCGAAGACTGCCCACAGAATTCATATTCCCTTCCAAAGAGCATCACCTTGGATGATGCATGAGGCCTATTAATTATGTAAGGATCTGATTTGCAGCATTATACTATGCATTCTGTAGGCTACAGAGGAAAAATTATTATAATCATCATCAAAAATATAATGTGTCTATTCCAGATTGGAACGTGCAGTCATTCAGTTGTTGATAAAGAACAGTGTGCCATTGAACTACATTTGTTTTAAATTGGATAAGGAATTATAGTGCCATGGCCAGTTTGTCTTGCTGTGAATGAGAAGGATAGGTTCTGCCATGTGCCAAGGCTTAAAATTGATTTAAGGGGACAGGAGATAATGTGATTTACTACTGCTTAAGCCAAGTAATTAGCTATCTGTGCAGTGTGCGCATGAGGGAGAATCACTTGGCCCAAGTTTGTGGCATAACCATATGTAGCCAAGATCGGCAAGGGCCTCCTTATTATTTTTTATTTTGAATGGAAAAAAAATAAGCATCACGTTGATAGTTTTACATTAGACAAGGTTTGGAACCACACACTAGGGATTTTGTACTGTGTGTGTGTGTGTGTGTGTGTGTGTGTGTGTGTGGGGGGGGGGGGGGAATGTCAATCCTCCCCAGGGACAAGGTACATGTATGTCCGTCCAAGGACACTGGCCTGACAGGGATGACATGCACTGACAGATGCACTGCCAGTCCTCTGACATCTGCCCCGACATCTCGCATGGAGTCTTTGAACCCTCCATCGGGTTAATCTCTCTCACTTTTAGAACTTTGATTAAAAGTTAATGAGCTCATGGCCATGCGGCCTTGATATTTCCATCTCATGGACCCCACAAAGCAAAATGGCAAAATGTTTCGGTAGAGTGTTTGGAGAGTTGCTTATAGCAGAGTATTGGATGTAGAGGGGATTGGCAGACATCATGTTTGACCAGTAGTTCCGGTTCAAGACATGTGTTGGCTTAATCCTCTGTAAATACCACTGGGTTTTGCTCCCGGTGTACACTTTTGAACTTTGGATCTGTGGCTCTTTCTTGGCTTGATGTTTCTCGGCTGCTGTGCCATGCCTTTAAATACAACATCATTACTCCAAAAAAGAGCAGAGAAAAGCACAAATACACTCACTAAAGTGTTTATAAATGGTTAAGCTAGACATTTTATGATTAACATTGCAAGAATTGCGAACCTCAAATATTGGGCCCACTCGTAGCTTTAGTTGAAAAATAATGCAATATTGCTTCTGAATAATATCACCATCTGATCGTAGCAAGCTCTATCATGCTTAAATGTAATGCTTATATCCAAGCCGATGTATTTGGAGTAATGCCACACTTTCAATCCAGGGGAATTCCAAACCACCTGAATCTAAGAGCACAGACAGACAATGAAATAACAAAAAAATGGAGTAAATCTATATAAGATAGGTCTACGATGCATGGTAATTTGGTATTAAATAAAGAAAATGTAAATAAAAACATCTGAAACAGTAGCCTATCTGGAAAATGACAGCAGATAAGCACGAGTGCTGGGGATTATTGAAGCAAGGATTATATAGGATGGATCATAGTGCTACCCATATCTACATATAATGGGTAGCACTGGTGACTATATTCGGGTCAATCTTTATGCTTTAAGGTTTAGGGTTCAGTTCATAGATAAGATATATAGTATACCTATATAGACCTATATAGGGCCTATTCATTATTACAAAAAGTTTTGAAATACAAATTTGTGTACCAAGTTGGAATAAAAGAAGCTTGGATCTTTACAGGGAAAGGTGGTATAGAATTGTATCTCTAAATGGCAATTTCATTAAGTTTAGCCACAGACAAGGTGGCTATTTATAATGTAACATAAGTGGAAAATAACTCGCTATAGGAACTACAGTGAGTTTTCTTTTAATTCAATGATCCTCGTAATA
Source organism: Trachyrincus murrayi (assembly GCA_900323305.1). Classification (NCBI taxonomy): domain Eukaryota; kingdom Metazoa; phylum Chordata; class Actinopteri; order Gadiformes; family Macrouridae; genus Trachyrincus; species Trachyrincus murrayi. The sequence continues at coordinate 9,018 of OOFB01015002.1, read as the reverse complement.
TGGCCCCTGATAATTATGAACATGTAACGTTTCCCAAAATAAAAAATATATAAATATAATTCGTTTTTTGGTATTTTACATGTGTCACGTTTTTACAGATATGTGCTTTTGGCTCTCGATTCATGATCAACACAACAAAAAATAACCCATTTAATAAATTCAGTATATGCATACTGGTCTGAATCAATGTAACGACCATATTCAATATTCTTTGACGGTAGGCGTCCTTTTGTCGGATAGCAGGAACAAACACGATTGGTTAAGGCTTATAGGCGGACCTGATTTGAGGATCCTGGTTGGTCACTGTTTGTGTCACTCAGCCTTTGGCAACATAGTGACAGATGTGTGTGAAAAAAACAAAACAATCTCACTGTGCTAGCAGCCATCTTGCGTACTCTTGTCCAAGAAGAGAGGGAATGTGATTACCGATTGGAACCGCAGAAGTAAACCTCACACGTTTAAAAGGATACACGATTCAACAACCAAGACTCAATTCGTCACTTGCAAAACAATTTGCTATATTTTGGTTGCAGATATCCGTTTTGTTCAAACCAGTGAGGAGGCAGGCTGAACGCTAACGTTGTGGCGCTAGCAAAACTAGCTACGGTCGGGTATTCGTGGTTGTTGCCATCACCCGTTTCAGCGGTACCGCTCGAGACCAATCTTCCGGAGCGTTTTTCAACATGACATGAAGTGGAGACTGTGAGTTATTATTGGAGCAGCACACCGCAGCCTCTGTCGGCATTTGGGTCGTTTAGAGACTCCCGACAGACACAATGTTTTAATAACAGACTGTTGTTCAGTGGCATTGGCCTACTGTCAACTTTCCCGTGGATTGCTCGTGCGTGATTTGGAAGAAGACCGATGTTTTTCACATGGGAAAAACATTGCAGCCTCGGCCGAAGTTGACTTTACTAGAAGCTGCGTCCAATATAGACGTTTAACTCGGTTTCCTCAATGGTATTATGCGTTTTAAATAATAGTATATCTATGCAATTTAATATAAAATGTTGATTATATCGGTGCCTTTAAAGGCTATTTTGAAAAGGGCTGTCCCCTCCGTTTGTTGCTGACCTCGATTGTCATGAAACTAATTGCATAGCGGACAAAGGACACTGTGCCTACTTTATTGATTGTCGGTCTTTTTTTTGTCTTTGATCTTGGGCAACCTGAGACAATGCTAAATGTACATTATGGTGAGTTGTTGTGCATCAGTGCGACCTCCTACTGATTTATGTAGCTTGCCAGTCGACCTGTCCAATAAGCTCTCTATTTATTTCCGAATAACCTCAAGGGATTTGCGTTCGACGGAAATGTCCATCCTTTAAGACTCTTAACATATTTATAATATGTGATCGATCTTTTTTTTTCTTGCGTAAACTGGACATGCCAATAAATCTGAAGTGGATTGTCAACTAACACCAACGTCCCTTCAGCTCCATGTTGCGGATCTCCCAATCGCTCATCTGATATACAAAGAAGCCGTGATTGTTTTGGGACTATAATCCTCTGGAGTCGCTGCTTCGGGATTTAATCGAAATAAAGGATTTGTCATTTGATCGAAGATGGGATCAGCGACCAAATTGGCATTCAGCGTTTTTCTCATCTCCTGTTCCTCAGGTGGGTTGAAGTCATAGTCTGTATTCAGTACACACCACAAAGCTTATAGACTGACATCTATGTTGTGCGGGCTTATCATTCGAGTAATGTTATATAAACATCTTTAGAGAATCAAATGTAGGCCTAGATGTATGAAAACATTATACTTGTGTGATAGTGTACTTGTGACTGACACCGTAGACGAGCTATCGAATGTAATCTTCTACAACGCTGCTTTTCCTACCTCGAACTAGGGCAGTCGTCATCACAAGTTTACAATTGTAAAAAATGTATTTGTATCGACGAGAATGCGACAGGTGTGTGTGCGGGCACATACATGGCCATGGACCTATTTATCCGGGATAAGTGGTGTGAATACTGGGCCTCTATGCGGAAAATAGCCAACGTGTGCGTGATTGAGAGCAGGCAGTTGTATAATGCATATCATGCGATGATTAATGCATTGTGTACCTTGCGTGCAATGTGAAAACGCCTGCATATTTAATCAGCCCGCTACCACATTCAAATCCTCTAGATTGTGTGCTGATGTATGATTAAACATCAGACCTGAAACAAGTAGCCTACACGATTATAACGGGTCAAAGAGCAAACGATGCGAAGAATGCAACATAGTTTCAGATAATACAAAATTCAGGTCATAAATGGCAAGACAACAGTGAAAGTCAAGATTGGGGACGTGACATCAAAAGGGAAATTAGAGGGAAAGCCTTGTCATTTGAGATTTAACCAGTCATGTACTTATCCCAATTAAACTAAATCAAAGTTGCTGCTTCAGTCACGTCTAGATTATAGCCAAGGTGTCTGCTGCTCTCATACCTGCCATGGACTTTGACCTGATTAGAGAGATAGGGAGGTTCTAGAATCCAGTGCACACGTAATTCTTAACTGTTGTGATGCGGTGGAATGACATTTTTTTTTGTTTCTGTTGCTTGTTACAACAAAACCTGTGTCAAGACGAGAGTTTATTTATATGCTGCAATCCACTATCCCCATCTCACGCATTCCCTTTGCAGCTCCAGTGCTTCAACGTGTTGCTGTCGGTAGATGGACTGAATACCAAAGGTCTTTTATGATGTAGTTATCAAATCAGCATTTGTAATTAGTATCTGAAGTTTGCACCAAAGTTGAAAGGTACTTTGGCAGGTATGCCTTATGGAGTGATTTTGAGTGAAACACACCTCCCTACACATCCCTCTCCATAGGTTTGTTTAGAGCTGATATCTTGCATCCAGGGCTAGGACTAATTGTATGTTACTTAGGGCTGAACAATAAATCGAAATATTAGCGAAATCGCAGGAGCTGCCATTTTTTGTTAAGGGTTAGTGTAAATTGATGACACCTTTTTATAAATGAAGTACTGTAGTGTTGCAGAGATGCCCTGGCCTACACATTTTTTTCTCCAGATGTAAGTTTGTTTGGTACAGACCCCAACAAATGCCACATGATTTTAATAGTTTTTTCAGTGAAAATGAAAATTGTGATACAAAAAGGATCATTCCCACTAATAGTGAATCATATCGCAATTGCAATATCTGTCAAAATAAGTGCAATATGATTTTTTTTTTTTTACCATTATCGCTCAGTCCTAATGTGACTAATTGTAGTCACATCTGGCCTTATACATGCCTCTTCAGTGACCACTTGTGACAGAATTAATTGCATACAGCACTTCTGTATTGTCATAGGGGCTTTATTCAAATTAACAAAAATTATGTCAATTTTTTATTTCCCCCAGGCAGCCTGTTAGACAGTAGTTAAGTTGTTGTATACAGTTGCTTTATACAATATGCAATGGCACCTAGCAATTGTTGTATGAGTTGAGTGAAGTTGAGACGTTGGTTTCCATGACGACTTGTTCTCTCAATTACGAGTGTAATTGTCTTGTGTACTAAGCTTGTGTCCATCAGTTAGATGAAATACATCTAATCAGACCCACCGACAGTTGCTTTAGCCAATGGAGTGCAGGGGTTCAAGGCTGCTAACAAGAAGTACAACTTGGACACAGTTTTCTCACCAGCACCCAATTTGTGTTAAGCTCCCTGTAGTTCAGAGCCGGACAGAACAAGGCTGCTAGCAGCCTCGAAAGGTATTCACCCTTTGCACCGCCGAGCCCAGCGCCCACCACCTTAGCGACTGCCCTTTTCCTGCAATTCGTGGTGGCACGTTACTCAACGAATTGGCTACCACCATGTTCCCCATAATTTGGAGTGGATCCGACTCATGGTTTGACTTCATTGCATTTATGTGTGATTGTGCACCCCCTGTGGGCAAAGTGGTTTCTAGCACTTAGCTGAGTACTTACTTAAATTGAGCATGTGACGTCATTTTCTTAGCTATCTGCACCAAATTTGGCCCTCTGTGTCTACCAATTTTCAAGGCCCTGGCACCTTGTGAAACAGAGCTGTGAATGATAGAATAATGTTCGCGCATGTAAATAATTTCATTTTCGCATAACTCGGCCATTTTACATTTTAATAATTTTTAAATCCCTGAATACATTTTGATCAGACACGTCCTTAGAGCATCCTTACCAATTATTGAGTAATTTGCCCCAGTGGTTATGTAGAAGAAGATTTTGAGAATTTTTCACTGTACAGAAAAATCTATCCTGACGGACATTATGGGTCCAAGAGGCAAAAATGTTCAGTATGTCAAATAAGGCCTATATACCAAGTTTCAGAAATTTTCGGCCATCCGGGGGGGGGGGCAAGGCTGACCGTTTAAATGTGACGCGACGTATAGCGCCCCCTATGGGTGAATTGGTCCCAAACTTTTTGGAGACCTGCCTCACCGGGATACAAATTTCAAAACTTTTTACCAATCGGGGGCTGAGCTATAGGCGTCCCAATCTAAAAATCATAATAATATCCAGAGCAATAACAATAGGTATCCACAGATACTCTGTGAATACCTAATAATTATCCAAACCAACACAACAACCAATTCCAACTCCACCTACTGTTGTATCGAATTTGCCATTTTAGCCCAGGGTTAATCGGGGAAAAGCTTGTCCCCGATCAGCACAGCTGGACCAGCAGGATAGATTGCTGCCTATCATTCCCTTCAGTACTTAACCGGACAGCCCAACAGGGGACCATTAGAGAATGACACCACTTTTCTCACAAATCCTCCTAAATCAAAGAATTATCTCTTCCCTTTTTGATACGGTAGTCAGGGATAATGTCACACTTAAGGCTCAAAATCCTCCATTTCTGGAATCATCTGCTATCAGTGAGGCAAAGCTTGTTTGTTCACCCCCGAATTCATAAGTTTTTTTTAAGAGTAAAGGAATGACATCTTTATGATGACAATCTATCACCAGTAAGATAACATATTCACATCATGTCAGCACAACGATTAAAGTTGGTTATTTTTAGTCAATGGTTAATATGTGCATTGTGTATAGATATATTTTGTGATGGTGGTTCTCATGTACTAAGCATGTTTGGCGCCGTTAAGAATAGCAGATCGCAAAGGTTGTACAAGGTTAGGGTACACACAATAACCTAACCATATGCTTTTGGAGGACATAATCTCCATTTTTAATTTGTAAATACAAAAACCTAATATATAGTACTATATTATTGCTAATTCATGAGTTTAACCTTGCTTATCGCTCCTTGCTTGTGTAAATGGTACAAAGTGCTGTGAGCCAAGTGCCATGTAGGCCTACCAGAACATCAGCGACACCACTTACGACATGCCTATAGGAACTGTACAGAGTGCCATATTCATGACCATGAACCTTTTTCCAAATTTTTTTTAAAATTAGTTTAATCAGTACACTTGTTGGCCCCATGCTGCTTTCCTTGTGTTACTTTCCTTCCCAAATTCTACAAAAAAGCTGAAATCCCGCCTTTGCCTCCTCTCTGAATTACAACAAAAAAAAATCCCGCTACAGCTACAATTACCCCTGAGTGCGAGAGGCTTCCCTCTTAGGAGCACAATTAGTATGTGTATTGCTCATTACGTGAGTGTTCTTTTGCTCAAATGAGGTGATCATTGGTCCCTTATTGTTGCTCCCGGCCTATTAGGATCCTGAGCTCCGGATAACCTCAGGAGGCAGTGCCTGTGATTAAATCATCAAGTGGTAGATCACCAAGTGAAACGATAGCCTCAAAATAATTGCTCTTCAGCTAGGGTATAAGATGAGTGCGATTTCTCTGCCCCAGGCCGTTCCCCCACTGTATTCTAGCACATAATCCTACCTGCCTCGACATGATTCATTAATGGAACTGTGATGGGTGTTTGACTGCCTCTCAGTATCGCATACCAGCACGCCGGAGCATGGCCCTCATCCTGTGGTCAGAGTTCCCCGAGTTGTTTCTCTCCCTCTCTCCCTCCCTCCATATGCACCGGCGGGCTACTACTCCTATCCAACGTGTAACCTTTTTGTGATGTTCAAAAGTGATGCTTGGCCGACGTAGACCATGCCTAATTTGATTTAAAGTAATTTTCTTCATTCCGCATTTGTTTGTCTTTCAGTTAGAGATTTGCTGCTTCTGCTTGTTGCTGCATGTTTTGTATTTTGTATTGAGTTTGGTCATGCAGAGGTGAATTTCAAGCACCAAGATAGTGTTGCAGGCCATAGCACCATGATTGCATGAATTATTTATACAGAGCAGTTGGAGCTAACATTGCTCACTGTTATAGACAGCGTATTTGGAAAACGCATGTATGCCTTGTTTGTATCCTCCATGCTGCTGCTGTTCTCCCCTGTGCCTGAGAATACATTGGCCATACTTAGTTTGGGGAGAGCTCAGATCCAACGGAGATATGGAATTTTAAGCAACTCCCCACATCTCCATCTCTATCTTCATCATTGCTAGGACGAAAGCGGTAGATTGGGTTTCCGAGTTAAATTCACAAGAGGGGCTTTGATCGAGTGGCATTTGCTTCTAAGTGCAGCATTTTAATGGAGGGGAGCATTTAACTAAGCACCATAATGTGCACCCAGCTATTTGCAGGACGTGGGTTGGGGGATAGCGGGTGGTGGTGGGATTGCAATTGTTTTCAACGATGCAACCCTCAATCCTCATCAGAAACCCTTTACGTGTTGTCATGTTAGTCTTCAATAATGCAAATAAGGCGTTTTCATGGGGAAGCTGAGTCATGTTATGTCTGAACCTTACTTTTTGTGAATATTACACTTACTACTTCATTCCTGTTGGCCATCAGAACACATCCACAATGTAGCATTGCAGAAATTGATGCAATGACACACTCATTAGGGCAACAAGAGGCCCATTCTCAACCTTGTATACTAATGCCGCTTGTTGGACACAAGGACTGCAAGTCTATTCATTCTGTTAAACAGCCTAATGCAGCGATGAAGTCAGAGCTCCTAATCCTGGCTGGAATGTCCAGCAGCCTTTGGCTCTCTGCTTCAACTCATGCTGCTCCACTCTGGTCTTCTTCCCCTGGCACTGGTCTTTAGCACTATATCTGCCTTTCACCCCAGAAAGAAAAGCTTTTAATGGCATTTCATGTACACTAGAATATGATACTTTTGTTTTGATACTTGTGTTTACTGGTTCAAGTCAGAATACAGGATACGATATACTTGTGTTTTTCCTTTGGTTTATTTCAGAATGCAGGGCCAAGCGCCACATGCAAATATTGGATAACCAGAACTAGCCCAGGTCGCTGGACATCTACACTTGATCACGCATCAGGGCTCCCATTTGCATAATGTAGTAATTTAATGTACTTTTTTAAGATACGGTTTAGTATTGAACACATCTACCTATTGGTTCATCAATGAATTAATTAATAGATTGTCAATTGTATTTCCTTCAGCTGGTTTGTTTTTACTACCAAAATATAGCTGCCTGATTGCCTGTGTTGCAATCGGTTTACCAACTAATAGACTTTGCGTTTGATCCCATGTGTGTGGTCGTAAGGGTCAAAGTAAACATTAACAAGATACTTAACCTCTGCTTCCTCAATGGGTTTGGGCTTAGCTGGCTGACCCATGTTTCCAATGCTGAGGGCTAGAATAGGCATTCATCCATCTGGAAAGAGCATGTATTAGCAAATAAATGTGTTCTTATTTAACTTGAGAGGCTTGTTTTCAAGTGTAATCCGCAGAAAGCTCTCAACGTCCCTCTTCTGCATGGAGGTCAGCTCACAACCCTTGCCCTGCACCACCGTCCCGAGGTCCCATGCACATTTCACGTCACTGTTTCAAAACCGCCACCTCCAGAGTTTTTGACAGGTCACTTTTGCTCGGGGACATTTAATACCTGACGAGCAGTAATTTGATACAGGGTTTTGAAGCTATATGCTGGGCTGTCTGTAAACAAATGTGGGATATATTTAAGCCCTCTGTCCCCGTGTCCTTCGGGGTGAGTGCCTGTTTCAACCCGTGGGGTTGGCATGGCATTTGGTAGGAAGTGTTAGCCCCCCCCCCCATGGCATTTTTACAAAACTCCTCCCTCTCTCGCCTAATCCCTCCCTCGCTCACAAACACTGGGCAAGATAATAAGGAGGACTCTTCAAGAGGCCTGCTGAGCTGGTTGGGATGGGGTGAGGGAGTTGGATGTAAACTTTTCCTGCTACAAGGACAAGTCAAGCAGCATATCTACCATGGAAGAATAATAATAATAATAACAATTAAAGCTGCTAGCAGCCTCGAAAGGTATTCACACCAGCGCCCACCACCCCAACAGCCGCCCTTTTCCTGCAATTCGTGGTGGCACGTTACTCAACGATTTGGAATTGGCTTTCCACTGTGATAGCCAGTGTGTGGTGAGAGCTCTGGTGCATACTGGTTGCTGTGCATTATGCAGGTTGCTACACACTGGTAGTGGATGATGTGTCACACACACACACACACACACACACACACACACACACACACACACACACACACACACACACACACACTAAAGCGCTATATAAATGCAATGTACAGTAGTATAAATATGAAGACGATATAGGTGAGATATATACAGAATAAACAGCTGGAGGAAGGTGTTTGGCAGTCCGGGATGCAGGGGGGGAAACTTCAGTCACTGAAGGAAGCTATAGGGACTAACGACAAACAATTATACTTTACATGCAAGGTCATCGGATGAACAGTCATGTCATAATTGTAAGACAAACAATACTAACAGTGATAATTATAACACGCATCATTTTTAGCGAATCCGACTCATGGTTTGACTTTTGTGTGATTGTGCGCCCCCTGTGGGCAAAGTGGTTCCCAGCACTTAGCTGAGCACATACTTAAATTGAGCCTGTGACGTCATTTTCTTAGCTATCTGCACCAAATTTGGCAGACTTGTCAGGGGTTATGCCCTCTATGTGCCTACCAAGGTTCAAGGCCCTGGCACCTTGTGAAACAGAGCTGTGAATGATAGAATAATGTTTGCGCATGTAAATAATTTAATTTCA
>OOFB01014999.1:17896-32205 GCA_900323305.1 Trachyrincus murrayi | reverse complement strand
GCGGGGGGGGGGGGGGGGGGGGGGGGGGGGGGGGGGGGGGGGGGGGGGGGGGAATCTCCTAAAAATAATGGCCGGTGTGTTTTACTACGAGACGACGTGTGTTCACCCGCTAGGTCACAGCCCAAAAACTTTGGTCCACTCAAAATCCCACACGAAGGTCTTTCTATGTGGCCGGGTTTACTACAGGAAAAAAAAAAGCATGCGTACCCAAATCAATCTCTGGTAACGAAGGGCCACACATGAGTCATAAAGATTGGTTTATTTGATGCGTGATATACGGGTGCCGTAACAAAGGTTGTGGGTTAGGGCCGGGAGGCCGTGCCGGCCGGCGGTTGGCGAGGGACGAGATATCTGCGGCCCGCAGATATTAAGCAGCTATTAAGCAGCTATTTTCTGCCCTGTTGTTAACAAGGTTGTAAACCCCGGGTACAGCAAGATGTGAAAATCCCTCCGGTGTGTGTGCGCGTGCATGTGTGTATGTGTGTGTGTGTTTGTAGGGACAAAGGGTGGGGTTTTCAGAAGGTGAGGCGGTCAGAATACTAAACCAACTATAAAGATGCACCCGGTCAACCAATGCATTCAGAGGCGCAAAACATATTTTATTTAAAGCAGTTTCCAGGAAGCAAATCCTCCCTTGTAGTACAACAGAGGCCCAAAAACTAGCGGAAAAAGGCTCAGAAGCCACAGAGATTGCGTGCGCATATGAATGTGGTTAGTCACAGTTAACCGGACGCCCACTGCCATATAACTCCACTTCTTTAACCCTATACTGACGGGGGGCCTCCGATTCGAGTCGTATATATACATGATATATATACATGATGTACTCATTCAGGGGTAAGAGTCTCTGCCGTGGGCAGTGCATCGGTCAGGGCAGAACTAGGATGGATATCCACTCGGGCGCTTTAAGCTCATAGCCTCTTCTGTCAATACCAGTAGTCAACCACATACAGATGCAGTGTCAAGCACACACAAACGCACAGTCACACACACACACACACACACACACACACACACCACACACAAAAACAACAGTGAAACAAAAAACTGTGAAACGTGTGTGAAGGCAAACACAGACAGACAGACACACACACACACACACACACACACACACACAGACAAAATGTCCGTCTTCCATCCTCCCGGGTCCCCCAAGGTTTTTCCGATGGTGTTCCAGAGAGCGATTCCACGTGATTTACACTTTGTGGCGTTCCCAGACGTCCACTAAGCTAACCCGCGTGATTGGTTTCCAGACGGCAGCGTGTGGAGCACAGGGGGAAGGTGTTTATGGTGGATGAAGGGGCTGGAGTGTGTTGGGACGCCATGTCGGGAGTAGGAGGGCCAGGAGGAGTTGAAGTCGGTTCGACAGTAAATCACGGTGGAAGTTTCACCGTTGGAATGAAGTGAGAGCGCTGTGTGTTCAGTTCTGTACGCCATTATCCGGAACGCTTAGAAACAACTTTCACCACTGTCAACATAAATTATACATTATAAATTTCAGTTATTTCAGTGGTGATGGATTTTAACCATTTCACTACAATGCCTGGAAGGGAATTTCAATATCTAAACATGGGTGCGCATGTTGACGGTGAATCACAGGCCTACGACAACACTCCTGGCCCTGCTAGCGAGTTTATCCACCATTAATTTTCTGGTGTCCATTGAATGTTAATGTATCTGTCTAGCCCATTATGCTATAAGACGATTAGCCAGAAATGTTCTGAATGCTTTCTCCAAGGTCACACTGCTATATCTAATAGAGCAATTTAAGCGTCCATAAAACTCGCCGGTGTTAAGGAGACATTACTAAAACACAGTTCCTTTTCAAATCACCCCTACACCTCTCTCTCTCACTCTTCTCTTTATGCACCACCAGAGAGCCAAAGTACTTCTTTCAAACAAAAGGCAATGGAGCTCATGGGAAATGTGTTTATTCCTGGAAATACTACCCCTCTCCCCCAAAAGTAGCCATACGGGGCTTTAACTTATAAAGTATTCCCTATATTCCCGGACCCTGGCGGCTCCGGCCCCTCGCTTTACACACCAGCAATCTGACCTCCATGTCCTGGAGGTCAGCGCTCTGGAACCAGCCTCTGCTAAAGTGAACTTTTAAAGAGTTCCTCAACCCCTCGCAGGAATTCGCCCCTAACCCCTGCACTGGTAGATTTATGCCTTGGAAGAGTTTTCTCTCTCTCTTTCTCTATCTCTCCCTCTCACTCTATTTCTTTATCTCCCCCTCTCTCTCTCTCTCTCTCTCTCTGTCTTCCACTGAAGGCCTGCTGTGAATCACTAACTGCTCAAAAGCATGATGTCATCTGTGGGGGGTTCAAGCAGACTGAAGCCTGATTGGCTGAACTGTGGAAGAGGCCCAAAGGGAGCCTTACCTTCTCAGTGTTGGAGTTACAACAACCGTACCTCAGATCTGATACACCATGGGTACTAGGAGTATTAGAGCATATCTGATGTATGGTTACAATGTGGTCCATAATACAATTTTCATCTAAAGCGACTTGCGGTGAAATCAGATGTGTTGCATGTATTGCATACACGCAATAAAGGAGGAGGTAGCGGTTAGATGTCTTGCTCAAGGGTAGACTATGGACAGGAGGATGGAACCCACAACCTTTTGGCTGGGAGTCGAACATCCTAGCCACAACACCATCCTGCCAGATGAACCATACGCAATGACTCAGAGTTTATATATTATAATTATATGTATTATATATATATATATATATATATATATACTCCATTGTTGGTTTAGTCCCGTATCTTCACCACACCGCGGTTATAAAGTGAAAGCCAGTGTGTGTTAAGACTGGTACCGCCACTGTACTGTACTGTACGAGCCCATTATCTGTTCCTTTCCTCGACAGACTCTCTCTACACCCCCCTCTCATTATTCATCACTACAGCCGACACTACAGTAAACCACGGTGATAAGGCTCAGAGTTATTTTATAGAATTAAAAGCTCCTCCCCATTCTCTCTCCCTCTTTCTCTCCCCCTCTCTCTCTCTCTGTCCCTCTCTCTCTCTCTCCCTCTCTCTCTCTCTCTCTCTCTCTCTCTCCATAAATCCCTCCATTCCAGTGCCAGACACCGTTGTTCCTCCCCCCTCCTCCAGTAGCTGCTTGGCAAGGCCTCCTCTCCGGAGCTGGCTGTCGTTATTTTTATTTTCCCCTCCCAAAATGTCCCACACCTCAGTACACCATCTACCTCTCTGTTGACAGATTGTCTTCATTCTTTTCTTAGCTTCATTTTGCTGAGTGGACATGTTATTCTGTCAACACCCGCGCCTCTCATCTGCTTACACCAAACACCGATTATGGTACGAAGCTTCTGTTTTCAAAATAGCGATGGAAGCATTGGCATTGCTGTTTTGAAAAATAAATAAATACGTCGAACAAAAAAAAACCATGCATCTCTCTCTTCCAAGTGGCAGCGAGGTCTCAATGACCCGGCTGGTTTAGGTAAACCATCATCGTTACACTTGGACAAGTTGGTAGACAGACGCGCATCTGGTTCATCTGGCGGTGTAGTGCTTTGGCTAGAGTGTTCGACCCCAAGCCAAAAAGCCACTGGGTCGATTCCCCCCCCCCCTCCATTTCCTGTAGAGTTCCTTGAGAATTTCCCGTCCGGGATCAACAAAGTATCATCTTATGACTAACCCCTACTTGCCCATACATTGCATGTATCTGGATGTATTTGCATGTATCTGAATGTATTTGCACGTATCTGAATGTATGCACTGGGAGACGTGATGCAAAGCCCTGTAACAACACAACCGGCGTGCTGGCGGTTACCTTGTAGTTCCGGCAGGTAGGGTTGAAGGCGTTGGTACCACAGGCGAACAGGGTCTCGTCGGTGCGTGGGACCAGCACTTTGATGTAGTTGTAGCATTCGTCCTGCGGGGAGCAGAGCGGCCTGGTTTTACTGCTGCGTGCGGTGGAGGACACCCACCATCACAGCTAGACTATTGGCTATGTAATAGAGCTAGGACTGATGTTAAGGTGTTGACGTCTTAATACATGCACTTCTACACACACACACACATCTACACACACACATACACACACACACACATCTACACACACACACAAACACACACACACACACACACACACACAAGACTGGCACATAAACAAATGGCCAAAACAAAGACTGTTGCACACAAACACACACAAACACACACATACACACACAACCAGGAATAGCCAATTGGGCAAGATGAATAGTGTATGAATTTGTGGTATGTGTGTGTGTGTGTGTGTGTGTGTGTGTGTCTTTGTGTTTCTATCAGTTGGCGGCAGGGGTGTGTGCACGTCTACGTGTGTGTGTGTGTGTGTGTGCGTGTTTGTGTGTGTATTTGTTCAGGGAATTCTAACTGTTTTATTCATGAGGCTGTGTGACGGTGTGATTGTTTTGTTTGTGTGTGTGTGTATGTGTGAGTCTGTGCCTGTGTTTGTGTGTCTGTTTATGCGTGTCTGTCTGTTTATGCATATGTACATTTGTGTGCCTTTTCGTGTGTATCTGTGTGTGTATCTGTTTGTTTGTGTGTGTGTGTGTGTGTGTGTGTGCCTGTATGTGTGTATCTGTTTGTGTGTGTGTGTGTGTATCTGTTTGCATTTGTGTGTGTGTGTGTGTGTGTGTGTGAGCGTGCATATGTGTGTGAGCGTGCGTGCATGCATGCGTGCGAGGGTGTGTGCATGCGGTGGCTGCAACTCACGCTGTTCTTTCCTCGCACGGTGCATTTCTCCACATCCTTGGTCTTCCAAGTGAGCTTCTGAAAAGCGAACAGACACCCAGCTGTCAGTGGAGACGGGCCGGGTTCCCAGGACCACCCGGCGCTCGCTGTTCTCCAGCGCTCAAGTCCCATTACCAGACAGCTGTGCTGGAACTCTCGTTAACTTCAATATACCATCAAGACGATGGACAAGACCACACCGTTAGAGAGATTTCTGAGGTGGCCCGGAGCACACAGCCAGCGGGGTGGAAGAACATGAAGATATTACCGCTTGTCAACATAGCAAAACCAAGAGGTCTTCTAGACCAACAATAACAGCAAAGCACACGGTGAGCACAACCCTGAGATGGATGCTTTTGTACAGCGGCCAGCCTGGTGTGCGTCAAAGTTAATTACATCCTATTATCCTCACCAGTCTCCAATGATGCATTGTGCTCTCCACCTTCAGCCTCACACACGCACACATACGATTCTGATGTGCTTAAAGGTGAGATCCTGTTTAAAGATGTGATCTTTAACTGAAAGATGAAGTAGCTCTAACATCTGTTCCAGCTCCACATCAGGAGTCACCCTACTTCCAATTGCAGTTAATCCCTGACCCAGCTGCACATTTATGAGCTACGCTAAGCTACACTACACTACAAGCTACGCTAAGCTAGACTATGCTACACTATGGGCTATGCTAAGCTACACTACTCTGCACTATGAGCTACACTACGAGCTACGTTACGCTACAATATGAGCGCCACTAAGCTACACTATACTATGAGCTACACTAACCTACGCTAAGCTACACTAGGCTAACTCTTATCTTGCTTGGCGACAGCCCATCCGAAACTGGCTACTTGACAACCTGGGTTACAGCAGGAATGAAACAAGAGAAAACCGACATTTTGGATAGTTAATGTAACTTCCGAGTCCACACCAGACAGACCATAATATTTGGTGGGCTGGAACCAGTACCCCGAGGTTCTCAAGCCTATTGATTTCACACAGAGCAGGGCTGGAAATCAACATGAACTCAGGACATAGGCACCCTCGAAACTATCCATGAAATGTAAAATGTGCCAAGTTTCTGGACCTCTCAGGGCACTGTACTTGGCCTGAAGCTAGGAAAAGGCTGTGTATTATAATAATGGTCAGATCCACAAAATCTATCCAGCGGATCAAAAATACTGTTCAAACCAAAGCCTTCTGGCTTCTAATACTGCTAGAGGGATACATCTAACAGAGTGAATATAAAGCATTGAAGATTGCACTATTTACACTTCATATTAGCATGCAATCTCGTCTCTGTCTTTCTTTATAATCCATCCTGATAACATTTTGATCACACCCGTGCATTCATATCTCACATTTCAAACCTTTTTAAATGTTTTATTGCCCGCAGTCTGTCCAGCTTGTGATCAGATTGCATTTCACGAGCAACACGGGATGTGTTGCTCGTCTCTGACAAGTTAATGAGCAGGAGGCAACGGAGGCAACAGTTGGTCTGAAGGAAATTGTCTTTGCTAATACTTTGAATCATCCACTGTTGAGGTGAGGCAAGAGAACGCAGATGATTATTCTTTCTATGTTTGTTAAAAGTTTCGGTGAACCACGCATGACACTGAGCCTCAGAACAAACGAGAGGCTGCAGAGATCGTTAACTAAAGTAAACTGATGCTCCCACCATGGACGCTGCACCCATGGGAGAACTCCTCTCTCCCCAGGGGGGAGATATATCCCCCTAGGAGGCGTGGTTAGAATCCACACCTCACTAGGATCCGGTCTCAATGTGAGCCACACTACACTACCTCTTGACATTGTCTGACTGTTATCGGATTACATTGTGATTTTAATACATGCACAGTACATTTACACCCGTCGAAACATTTGGTAATATCGTTTTTAAATTTAATTTAAATATTTTGTTAATTTTTTTTTTTTTGGTAATCCTTTTTCAAATTAAATATTTTTCAGACCCTGGCAGGATTGGATCATCAGCTTAGAGTCTTAACTATTCGACCCGTGGCTACGTCCGTAGTCATGGAGACGGAAGCAGAGTGCCACTCAGAAGCTCCAGACTCCTAAAGATGACAGAATGTGACAGCATCTTTGGGTTGGAGTCAGTACCATGGTAACACTTCTGCCTCTGCTCCACCTGGTTTACTGATAGTTACTCACGGTTGGAGACAGTACCATGGTAACACTTCTGCCTCTGCTCCACCTGGTTTACTAATAGTTACTCACGGTTGGAGTCAGTACCATGGTAACACTTCTGCCTCTGCTCCACCTGGATTACTAATAGTTACTCACGGCCACCCAGTGAGCGATGAGACCGCGGGGGGTAAAAGATGGCGAGCGACCGCGTCGAGACGGGATCCAAGGCGAGGGAGAGCGGCGTGACGCTGATGTAATGGACGTGGCGCCCGGCGTCGCTCAGTCACGCACTAATGACCCCGCTCAGGCAGATAGCAGAGTGGGACCACGAGTGGGGGAGGGAGGGAGGAAGGGAGGGAGGGAGAGAGAGGAAGAGAGCCAGTGTGCAATGCTGTGTCTCCAAAGTCCTCTTCCATTCATCTCCCGCTGGCTGGAGCACTCATAATAATAATAATAATAACAATACTACATTCGATATAGCGCCTTTCATCAGGACCCAAGGCGCTTTACATGTGGGAGACACACACTCATCTCACAATCACACACACACACACACACACACATTCACTATCTTCTCATAAACAAGCCGGGGGATGAGAGGACGACGGTGGTGAAGCACCATCCTCCTCCACTGCCGGGGGAGCCTCGTCTGCTCGGAGCAGTCAACAAGTCAACAAGTGAAAGAGTCGGATCGATGGCGGGGAACTATTTGACACTTGAGCGGCGGCGGCCTCCAGGGAGCGGACAGCCGTGTCCAAGGCTAATTCTGAGCGCAAGCAAACAAAAAGTCCCTGGTGCCTCGCAGGCCTCTTATTTAAGTGCAATTGTGTTTGACAAATTAGATTCAGACAGGAGCACAAGCACGGCACTCCAGGAAGCCAGGGGAGCACCGGGCTGGGCGTATTGGATATATGTCTGCAGAGAGATTGCTTAATGCCTGAATAAAAACGCCAGGAAAACAGCGGAAGGGGGGGGGGGAAATAATAATGAGATATCAACGTTTCTCCCAACATTTTGGTAAAAGAAATGGATGGAGTGGTGAAGCAGATAAATATTCCGGGGGAGAAAATCGTCTTCTAAGTAATGTGACTTGCATTACAACTTGCATTGGCAAGAACATCGTTCTACCTCACGTACTGATATATCTTCATAAATGCTTCAAACAAAGACAACTAGGTTTTATTATGCATAAGATCGCGATCCCCTTTGAAGCTCGGGCAGGAAGGAAGGAAGCAGGGAAATAATTAGAATGAATTCTGGGTAATATATCAGAATTCATTCCTACCGATTTGTCGTCATGTAGCGGGTGGAAAAACACCAGAGTGGATGAAATTAAAGTCCTTAATCTTATATGTAGGAACAAGTGTTTGGTTAGTCAAATTAGTATGCTAGGATTGTGTTTCAGGGGAGAACAGATGGCATGCACAAATATTAGATAATATATATTTTTTCTATAATAAAAACACAGCATTCTGGTGCTTGTAGAAATTATACGGACTATCAAACCAAGCTGAAAAAAAAGCATTATGTTCAACAAAACAAAACTTGAACAAAACAGTGGTTACATGACCAGGACGAGATGAAACGACCAGGGTGAATGCTAAACGAGCAGGTGTGGGCGCTTACCTGCAGAGGGACGATCTGCTCAGTAGAGGCAGCCAGATTTATGGCAAACACATGGTCCCTGGAAGCAAGTAAAACAAAGTAAACATTAGCATCCCTGCTTCTCTCCCTATAGACTCTCACCCCCCCACATGTTCTCCCACACACTCCCCATCTCCCCACTAAGATCTGACTCACTGTCAATTCAAACAAAAGTTTGGAGAAGGTTATTCCAACTACGGGCAAAGAACAATGCACGTTTTTCTATACAATGACATAAGGTACCAATATGAATCACGTTGCAGATTGAGCCAAAGCACTTTGTCACACCCAGTTGGGGGAAAATATGAAGTCCATAGCTAATTATATGCAGCACTTGGCAGAGAAAGTGTTGTTGCCATTTGGGTCAGGGCCAGCCTTGCAGCAGAATGTATTTTGCCCAAACAAAGTGATCGGAGCTGGTTGGTCCGCATTACTTTTTTGAGGCAATTAACCTCTGACCTTCTCAGAGAATAGCTTGATGCAATTAGGATGAGAGGTGTGCTGGAGGAGTTTGCGGAGCTCCTGCCAGCATTTAAATGGTGACTGCAGGGAGCTGGTAAACAAAACCAGCTGCAGCACCAGGAGGGGACTGGCAGGGAAATTGTACAAACACTACTCTTCTTAAAACGCCTCGTAATGTACATTTTTAGCTTTTCTTAAATGGGCAGGATGTAGTAGATAAGACATAGGAGCAGAACTTTTCACGATTAAACAGTAACTTTCAACAATGATTAATTCATCCCTGTTTGTGTTTAGGTTGAGTTTGTAGGGGACAACAAAGAGTTTAGTGATGGGGGAAGTGCTTCAGAGAAAGAGGCAAGCAATAGCATGGGGCTACGCTATTGCTCCGTTGCCGGCTAGCTCCAGCAATGGAGCAATAGCATAGGGCTAGGGTATTGCTCCATTGCTGGAGCTACACCAGTAGTGTTGGTGACGGAGGTGGAGGTCGAGCGGAGGACTGACCTGGCAGCGACGTAGAGCATGTGGTTGATCCTCAGCATCCTCTGGAAGTCCAGGCCCAGACGCACGGTGTCGTTGTCCGACATGAGGCCTTGGAAGCTGGGGTAGAGGTACGAACCTGTGGGCAGGTGGAGATTAGACGCGGTATGACATGATGCTCAGCCTGGATAAAACAATAGAAACGATTCATTGTGAAAACTAGGGGTGTAACGACTCTCCAAATCCTCGATTCGATTCGATTTTTTGACATATATACTTTTTTTTTTTGTACAACGCTGATGGCTGGGCCTACACCACTATAAGACTATCAGCCTTGTTTTATAAAGAAAAAACACTTGGTTCTCATTAAATAACTTTAAACTATTTATAGTAACATTTATATATTTATATATATTTATTAACATTTATAACAAAAATAGAGAATATCCAAGCTTAAAAAAATCTCTGTGAACGTGTCAACTAGTCACTTTTAGCGGTATGAGTTGAAGTCACTCGCAAACTCCTTTTCCACTTCGAAGTTCGACATACCTCTAGTCAAAACTGTTTTGACACTGAATCCTTTTCTTTGTGAAACAAAGAAAAAATGTTTTACCTGTTTTGGTTTCAGGTGAATATTCAGATATTCAAAGGGTCATACTTGTGGAACGAAAGTAAGTATCCAAGCAACTAGAGACTGTATTTGTGTTCATTAACGTTAGTCAGTTTTATTTTATCCAACGTTATGTAGAAACTTATTTCTGTTCAGTAATGCCTGCAAATACATGAAAATGATCTAAATGCAAACACTGGTAGACAATGGCTAAAGAAACATGGAAACTAGAAACAGAGATGTTTCACACAGCTTAACAATAGTCAGTCCAAGTCCTCTCTGGCAACTCAGGCTAACATTGGCTCATGGGTGGGTAGAAAAATAACCAAATGTCCTCCAAAGTTTCCAAATAGAAGTATGACATCACTGAAGGCAGCCCGATTTAAACAATTAACTTCTCACATGCAACAGACATTTCTGGGGACGGAGCCAGCGCTGGGACAGGATAAGGGAAAGCAACATTCGAAAGGGAAAACACAAACGACGCGTGTTGTAGAATGGAACCACGTTCAGACTCCCAGGTGAGAGAAGAAAAAAATCCTCTTGTTCAGTCATCTTGTTTTAATCCGTCCCTGAATTTCACGGTTAAATAAAACCTAAATGATATTAAAAAAATAAAAGAAATGTCTCGAGAGACAAGAGGAGCGTAAGACTCGCGGTGAATCAGAGGTTGCATGCGAGAGGGCGGAGATGATGAAGCAACGAGAGCGCAGCCGCGAGAGCGAGGGCAGAGCGCTGATTCAAGGTCGGCTCTTGGTTGCAACATGTCCGCCATTTTTAATTCTGATTGTCCTTCAAACGTCTCCACAACTCAACGATCAAACGCACCTAAAACGTAACGCACTTGAAACTGTCTAAAGTGCGCACACCACGGGTCGAGTGACAGCCGAACTGATATACCGCAAACGCAACAATGAAAAAATAATAGTAACAAAAAGACCTTCACCATTTTGTCACATCAGAGCAGTACAGTGACAAAGGGGTAACATGAACAGAACACGCATGAAAGCTAAAGACATAGTTTAAAAGGAAAGAAACATTTCATAACAGCAAAACATAAGCTGCAGACGCGGAGATCTGATGCTTCACTCGAGGAGAAAATCAGAAGGGCACACTATGTGACATCAGTCTGCCTGCCGCCGGTCTGTCTGCCAGATCTGAGCTCCCAAGCTTAGTTGTTTAGAGTTTTATCTCAGAGAACTCAAGTAACTCCTGAACGGCGAAAACTGCTGCTGCATAAACTTCCCTCCAGCCTGCGCTCTGACCGGCGCCGCTGCTTCTGCTGAATTAGCAATTCTCCAGCAGAAAAATACGCCGCAATCTGAAATCTTAAGGCTATCTCCACGGAGAGAGTCCATTTCACCGGCCCCTTGCTCTGCTCCACTGATTAAACATTGAAACTCGGAAAGACTGGCAGAGTGGTGAACTTGGTGCTGTACTCTGTGGAGCTGTTGGCGGTGGTGGTGGTGGTGGTGGTGGTGTGTTCAGTCTGAGTCTACTATATGTTTGCACAAGGGACATCTTGTAATTACTGGTCAGAACTTAAAGCTCTCAGGGCGCTGCTTGGGCATAACTTTCTCGCCATTGAACAAACAATACTTAATAACATATCTGTAGATTTAAAACTAACAATCCGTCATCCCATCCCCTGGTGTTAAATATGCCCATGAAAGGCCCACAACGTTCTGGTCATCCAACAGAAAACAATGTAAACAGCCATACTCTCTGAAATGTGCAACATCATGGTTGCTTTTTTTTTACATTAAAAACCCTTAATAAGGATTCCCTTTGATATAGGGCAAGGTTTCAGTCCTGGCCATCGATCTAACATATCGATCTGGTCATCTGGCATCGGATCAGATTACACAAGGAGAGCACATTGCTATGCTGCTACAGAATGCTGGGTCCAACACATCAGATAAGTTGATCCGTTCACATCCATCACTTATTTAGTTTTGACTGCTCTGCCAGGCGTTATGCAATGCGTGCTGACACTACGATGAGGTAACATTCCACTGGATTTTTCCATGACGCCTATGAAACAACCCACTAACCCTATAATTGGTGACACACCTGTAGGTCTCAAACATACCGCCTACTGGAACAACAAGCCTCTGCCTTAAACTTAAGTGCCCTTATAGTCTTCCTACATATCCTTATCACGCGTGGAGTGGTCTCCCACACCCCCTCTCTGAAAGGGGAGGGGGTAATAATTAGCGATGGCACTGTGATGTATTACCATATATAATGGACAGGACCGGATAGCAAGGGGCCCTTCTGCCACACTGTCACCTGCTGGATCCAGAGGTAACGAATGGCCCTCATTACACCTGGGCCAGGGCTCCACATATAGCACTATTAGCCTGGCTATTTCTGCTAATGGATGCCTTGCTCCTCTTCCAGATAGATCAATTACAGCTCTCCACTACCTCTTAAACCAATTACGGGTCAGTGTATTTGCTGACCGGGGCCCCAACTGCGGACCCTAACCAGTGATTGGTTACGGTAAGATGGTGTGTGCGACCAACCCCCCCCCCACACACACACACACACACACACACACACAAGATTGGCTGATTAAAAGAGTACAAAGTGATGCAGATCTCTAAGTGATCGCCTGATTCAAGTATCATTTAAAAAATCAGCTTTCCTTACTTTAAACCTGATCGTACATTACACAGTAATATCCCCCTGGAAGAAAAAAAAAATACAATGGCCTGGTTTCATTAAAGCGTTTCCTTTTGCCGTCCAGTCGACAATCGCACGGATAATCTCCATGGCAACAGAGAGGCGAGGCAAGAGAGACTTACTCTCTCGCCCGACGACGCTGATCGGCTCCAGGTCCTGAGGGAAGGGCGTGGCGCCGCAGGTCAGCTGGGGTGAGATGGCGAGGGCGAGGGCGAGCGCCAGGGCCACCGTCAGGGGGGAGGGGGGCGTGGCACGCTGCAGCCTCATGATGGCGGAGACGATGACGGCGGCTCACCAGGAACACATGACCCACATGGAACAGCCCCCACCTGAGGGAGAGGAGACACCACACACTACATAAGGCCAACATCATATTATTACTAAAAGTCATATTCCCGGTGTACACACTGCTAGTGCCGTTGTACTGGTCGATGTTAAGGACTAAGAAGTTCCAATTTAGTCGACTGATTGTCCTGAATAACGGAACATGCTTCTGTGCTTTCTGTGTCCTATGGGCAGTAGTTTATCATATGAAGTTATCTGAAACACAGAAAAAAAACACATTGAATTTCTGAAAAGTATAAGCAGCAAAGGTTTGGTACTTTTATTTCATAAATAACAATTACTTGATAATCAAATCATAATGAATGAATGAATGAATGCCTGTCTATTGGCAAATCAATCAATCGACTTATCAATAGACTGTGCTATCTGTGATATTTTGCATCAAACGTGTTTGCTTTGTACCTAGAGGAAAATTTACAACATTGCAAAGCATTAATTATAATGATATGCTGGAGTAATGACCGTCGTAACAGCACACAAGGTTGCCTGCCTAGCTCCGATTAGCATGCAACGCTTTATGTCAATGCAGCGATGTGATTGAGTGCTGCTAGCTCTGTAAACAGACAGCAGACAGAGAGGGAGAGAAAAAAAGAGAAAGACAGTGGAGAAGGTGACAGGAGAGCTGGAAAAAAACAGATAGAGAGAGAGAGAGAGAGAGAGAGAGAGAGAGAGAGAGAGAGAGAGAGAGACAAACACGACGGCTGCGAGTGAAGTAGGAAGGAAGTATAAAGAGGTAGACAGAAGAGCCCCGGCCACTGAAACAGCTGTCTTATTAACTAGCAACCTCTTGTCTTCCACGGACGACTAGACACAATCAGAGGCCCTGCACTACCAAGGACCACAGCTCACTCCGTCTACCGTTAAACCCTGCCCTGATAGAAGCCTGTCCACTGTCCAGTCCAGATAGACTTAAACTCTTCCCTGAAAGAAGCTGTCCACATCAACTTATACCCTTCTGATAGAACCCTGTCCACCCTGTGACTTAAACCCTGCCCTGATAGAACCCTGTCCAGATAGTTAAACCCTGCCCTGATAGAACCCTGTCCAGATGGAGTTAAACCCTGCCTGTAGTGGCCTGTCCAACTGTGGCCAACTCACTGAAGGAAATTATGCCATGCCAATTATAGTCCGAAGACGTTAGCCTTACTGTGACCTGTGAGTCTTTGAGTATCATCTATTACTAGACTAGTCTATACTA
>OOFB01014999.1:5523-17876 GCA_900323305.1 Trachyrincus murrayi | reverse complement strand
GTCCACATCAACTTATACCCTTCTGATAGAACCCTGTCCACCCTGTGACTTAAACCCTGCCCTGATAGAACCCTGTCCAGATAGTTAAACCCTGCCCTGATAGAACCCTGTCCAGATAGAGTTAAACCCTGCCCTGATAGAACCCTGTCCAGATAAGAGTTAAACCCTGCCCTGATAGAACCCTGTCCAGATAGAGTTAAACCCTGCCCTGATAGAACCCTGTCCAGATAGAGTTAAACCCTGCCCTGATAGAACCCTGTCCAGATAGAGTTAAACCCTGCCCTGATAGAACCCTGTCCAGATAGACTTAAACCCTGCCTGTAGTGGCCTGTCCAACTGTGGCCAACTCACTGAAGGAAATTATGCCATGCCAATTATAGTCCGAAGACGTTAGCCTTACTGTGACCTGTGAGTCTTTGAGTATCATCTATTACTAGACTAGTCTATACTAGCAGGGCACCGGCCTGGCATTGTTGAGGCAGAATGCTAATCTTCACATCGCTTGTTATGTCGGGGGAAAGAGATGGCACCAAATGGACAGGGGGGTTGACATTGGTGACCTGTGTCCACAAAACACAACACCATACAGGTAATAGTGTCCTTAGATTCTGCAGAGCTACCCCAAGGTTGTGCTTTGCTTTCCCGTTGCAGGTCGACCTGCTTAAGAGAGATATAACCTGCCATGGATATTGATATCGGCATGCTTCATTTATATTCCCTTGGGAAAAGCTGCATTTAGTGACGAGGTCGAGCAGAGCAGCTGGATAAATGGAGAGGACCGTGTGAGCCGTGCTCCTGTTTGTACCGTGAGATAGAACTGCCCGTAAGACTTGCCACCGCTGATGCACGTCGACAGTATAACTGATGGATTAGGTTCATATGCCGCGTTTGTGTTTTTGTGCTGCGCTAACAAAAGGTGGGCAGCTTCTTAGATGGAAAAAAAAACATCTGATAAAGTCTCTCCAGGAAATGGGGACGCTCGGGAAACCAAGTGTGTCTCACAGCTTTGTTCACCGTCAATGATGAGTTCAAAAGTGTGATTAGGATACATGTTTTATTTTGCTTGCAGATTAACTATATGCCAAAACAAAACACTTGCACATGGGGTGAACGGATCACACAAAAGAGCTGTAAACATTCTCCGTCAATCACAAAACACCAGGCACGGGAACGCTGTCGAACACTGAACACTGTTGTGCGAATATGCATACAGGGCTGGCCAAAACCGTGCGCAGATTGGAGAAAACATGGAGTGGAGGCAGAGGTCAGTTATCGACAAGCTGCGGGGTACTTAGCCAAAGGAACGTGGCCAGGAGAGTGTGGGAATGAGTCACGCGCAGCGAGGCAACCGAACACAGAGCCTGTGCAAGACAGCGGAATGAACATCCGCTTATGTTCCCACAACAAGTAGGGCCAGAGGTTAAGAGAGCATAATACCTTAAGTAGCATTAGCAGAGCATTGATTGTTGATGTTGTTGTTGTTGTTCTTCTTCTTCTTCCTCTGAGAACCATAAATCAACTAAAGTTGGCTCATGATCAGCCGCACAATTAATCTGCATGTTTGTTTAACACTAGAATTGGCACAGGGAAGGCAGGAGGAGGAGGAGGATGCAGTCGGAGTTTGAATCAGGGACCTTAGGATAGGATCCAACAGCTATTTCCATACCAAGATCTGATCTCCAAAACAAGTGTACATGTGTTGCCTACTGAAGCATAGACTTCATAAGGACACAAGTGTACATGTGTTGCCTACTGACGCATAGACTTCATAAGGACACAAGTGTACATGTGTTGCCTACTGACGCATAGACTTCATAAGGACACGGCCTCACTAAAACAACGCCTTATGAATCAGTAGCGCAAAATATATGACGAGCTGTGGTCTCAGAGGAAACAGTCAAGGGGTTAATGGGTGAAATGAAAGGCGGGGTGTTTTCTGTAGGTGCTACACTTCTAGGCCTGTGCTGCAGTGGAACTGGTTGGAGATGTTGTGACGTGCTGACATCTCCCAGAGGAGGGGAGCCAGTTGAAAGGGAGTCGTCAGGATGAGGATGAAGGCTCGGTGACAACCATGTGGAAAAAGGAGAACTAAATATAAATAGAAGATGCAGTCACACACTGCATGGCATCTACAGCTTTAAGGCAAAAATATTGCCTTTTGATTGCGTGTTGAGCGTGAGATTGACGTGTTTCAGGCAAAACAGGAATATAACATGAGCAAGTGTTAGGTATAACAGGAGACTTAAGAAACTATATCGTGAATGTGTTCCCCAGGTCTTTTAACAATAATCAGCTCAAGTCGACCAAAATACCCACAATAAGTAGTTTATCGGTGATGGGACTTCGCAAGGACACAGTCCTGCAAGATATGGGTTCATAAAAACCTTTAGAGGTGAACCATCGAAGCGCACGGCATGTGAAATCTCAGATGTGCTCTCAGAAGTCCACACTGCCGAGGCAGGAGTTTTCTATTAGCGGAGTCATAACCTGCGGTCGCGTTCGGTTCAAAGTGACACCAGTCATGTCCTGGAACCCAAACCAGCTGCTGTCAGACACACCTCGACGGCTGGCCCACTAAATGACTTTGCAATGTCACACGCCACACCCTGGCATCGCAAACACACAGCTATGCGGCTCCCTCTGGGAACACGGAGCTTGTGATTGGTTCTTAATCTAACCCCAGCACTGACTCTAATCAGTTAATTGACCTTCCTGCACGGCATTGAGGGGTCTGATTGGCTGACAGCTGTCGATGGAACATAAGCCTCCACCGCTCGCTTATCCTGTACCACCACACACTCTCTCTCTCCCCCCTGTACCACCACACTCCCTCTCTCCCCCGTGTGCCGGGTTCTGCATGTTTGGGAAGAGGGCGGGATTGTGCTCTGACCGCTTTTGTTTTTGATGAAGTGGACTCTAAGCCATCTGGGAGACAGTGGCACTCGGGCTTCTCTGGAGGGCACTTGGTGCCGAGTCGCACTCAATTGATTAAGTGACATTCATATGGATTAGCCGACGGCGGTCTGTCGTATGATAAGACGTCACCCCAAGTATTCTTATTCCCGAGAGACTTCCCCCCCCCCCCCCGGGAGCTAGTGCAACAGCTCAAATTGGACAATGATGAAAAAAACTTTACACCACGCAAAATACAGCATCGACAAAACTTTGTATTATGTAAACTACATACACGAGGCCATCGTATCATCCGGAGAAAACAACCGGGAGCCCGATCCCAATTCGTAGATATGTACATTCTCCCTTGCAAACTTGTGTGTCATTGAGCTTCATTTGGGCTGGGGACCACTGCTCCGTACAAAAAAAAGATACAATTAAAATCCTGAATGCCAATTTTATCCTCAATCAACTGCGATGCTAGTCAAGCACCTGTCGGCTCCGGGGACATATTTCTCGCCACCTGCCGTCGGCAAAGGAAACACAACCGCACAAACCTTTTCCACAGCAAACCTCGCTAGTATTCTCTGGCCTGGCAGGTGGTTCAGAAGAATTGAGGCCGATCAGAGCAATTTTAGACAGTGAGGGAGTGAGATGCACCTCTGATCCAATTCCTCCGTGCACTCAGGATATGTGATCCGCTTGGCTCCTGGAGATGTAGGAGGTCCAACCCACTACTCACATCATACTCACGGTGTGTATATATATATATATATATATTATATATATTAGCCCATATCACCTCCATGGTCTCCTCTATCATTTTGAAACCGATTAGCCACATTACCCTCTGCTCTCAACAGACCATTAGCTGCTTGGTTTCTCGGCTGGGCTCCATCAAATTGTTATGGCGATCGCAGTGTCCTCATATTTGTATGGATGAGGTGTGTCTTTACAGAAAATGGCAAGTAGATCACTTTAGCTCACACTAGTATGACATGTCATACTAGTGACATTTCCCATCTGCGCCAGTGACCTACTGAAAACATTCTGAATTTGTGTACTATTTTGCAAAACACAATGACAGCAACAATTTTAACAGCGTGTTGAGTAACATTACTCAGAATCCATTGAAAAACAAAATGAATCACCTGTACCTCTAATGGCTGTTTCCCAGTTAGAAAATGGTTCCATAATACATCTTTTTATCAAGTTCACAGTGACCTTACACTACTATTAACATAAGCCACATTGGTTTGCAAAAACAATTCCACGGGACCTTGATGTGAGGCAGAGGGAAAAACAACCCCATGATATGAATGGAGCTGGGAAGCACAAAAGCATCTGTTGTCCAGGCATGGTCTAGTAGTCCATGTCAGGCCGTGTTCTGGATGGTTCATCCAACAGCCAATATCTGCCCACGGTCTCATGACTCGAGTCACATGGTGCTCCATCAAGCCTACGGCCCTAGCCGTTCCTTAGCATTACATCTGCCCTCCCAGCTTCTCAGAAGAACACCCACGTTTTCCACGGAGCTTTCCCGCAGCTACAATTGTGTATTCACTGGGAGTTATTGGTGATTGCAGAGGAGCCAGTACAGGCCTGGCCTCCACACTGTGGATGGTGTGTTAAAGGACACATCTCTGCAGAAACTCCTCCTCACCCGGGAGACATCTGAGCTCCCCGATTGACCCCCTCAGACTGAGGAATCTCCACTAATTGGATTTCCAATGGCTAACCAGGCAGACTTTGTCAGGGCAAATTGGAATTGGGATCAGGGATCATTGGGTAATAATTGGGAGAAATGCCCCACAGGATACAGGGTAGAAGATTTCCACGGGCTTGTTCTCAGAAGGGAGTCTCGTGCTGCTGCAAATGAGTTCATCCTTCTGTAGTCAAAGAGACCAGCCAATTAGGGAGGTCTGTGAAGAGCACATCTACGAGATGACCGTGGGTCACTCTGGACGGTCGCCTCCAGGCTTTCCGTTGCCATGTTGGGCTTTTTCATGTCGGTAGTTCACATCGCTCACATCGCATCACGTGGTGAAAGCAGGGACAATTTGGTAGTGAATGTTGATTGTTGATTGAATGTTGACATTTTAGTGTTGATTGAATTTTGACATTTTAGTGTTGATTGAATGTTGACATTTTAGTGTTTTACATTTACAGTTTCCGATTCATGGCAAAATAACGCGTGACAAATAGGAGGCGTGGCATGAGAGCGTGTGAAGAGGGTCATTTGCGTGAGTCTCACGCTCAATGCATGAGAGTTGGCAGCTCTGTAGTCCAGTGGCTAAGGTGTTTGACTCCCAGTTGAAATGTTCTGAGTTTGATATCCCCAGCCTACCTGTAAGCATCCTTGATCAAGAACCTCTACTAACCTCTAAGCAAGCTGAATAAATAATAAATTAGAAACCTATTCAATGAGGTATATCATGGAATGGGGATATAATTAAATGTCACACCGTTGGAAAAGTCAACCGGTTCAAAGCAGTTTCCGACTGTTGTGTCTACATTTTCCCGTCGCCTGACGAGAGCTAAGAAATTAAATGTCATCTGTCTTCACACTGCCAAGAAAGAAGGAGAAGAACACATCAGAGAGCAGAGATGGACACTCAGGGAGGTTCCTAAGTGCCAAAAACAAAAAGGGGCTCCTGGAGGACATTGTGACAACATTTGAGTCCATTAGCATCTCGGGTCATAGACGAGTAAAGTGAGGCTTCGTGTCTCCTACCAGGAATAGAAAATCAATGGGCCCAGCAGTCTCTAAGTTCTGAGATTAGTATGTCAGAGTACGACTAGTGTTAGTATAAAGCAGTCTCTTAGTTCTGAGATTAGTATGTCAGAAGACTAGTGTCAGTATAAAGCAGTCTCTAAGTTCTGAGATTAGTATGTCAGAGTACGACTAGTGTCAGTATAAAGCAGTCTCTTAGTTCTGAGATTAGTATGTCACAGTACGAATAGTATAAAGCAGTCTCATTCTGGTACTTGGCAGGGGAATGTGTCGAATGAAATCTCAGTAGAGGTTAGGATCTCCCCTTGTCGTCAATGCCACTCATGGGGGCTGCTCTCCCTGCATTGGCCCACAAAGTAGAGGCAAAGTGACGGGGTTGTCACTTGGGCACCGCCCGGCGACTGTCACCCCCACATCAAACCGCCCTACTGAACCTTCGAACCTCTCAAATGATCGGTTGTGTGGTCTCTTGTTGACCCCAGCGGTCTCATCGTCGTGCGAGCAGAGCCAGGGTCGAACCACGCTCACGAGAGTCAACGAGATTTCTGCATAAAAAGGGCTCTCTGCACAGCGCTGATACGAGCACACTTCACCATCTCAGGGTGTCTGTAGTACGTGTGCCTTGGCTCCACGGTTATAAAAAGACAGGCTTCCCCACCACCGCGGCGGGCGGGTTTGCGAGACATCACAGTTACGGGATTCGATGTGAGATCAAAATCGGTTGGGTGAATCGATATGGAGAACCACCGTCATCTATCGTCTTCCTGTCTTCTTGAGGAAGAAAAAGCAGCAGGCGGCCATCAGTGGGAGAGGGATCACTCATACCCTAATGGTGTCCTCTACATTAGTCTGCCAGTAGTTAATTATTCAGGGTCATCTTCAGAAGGGGCCCATAACTCACTGAAAATCCTGCCCCCCCCCCCCCCCCCCCATGGTTCAATCAAGGTCAACTTTCAAGCTCAAGTGTGTCCTTCTCTTAGCTAGTCCTCGTTGCGATGAGTTTCACCCCCGGGTCACCACGATCAAAACAAACAACAAATGATCTAACATGCCTCATAATTATTACTGCAATTAGCATAATGGTGACCCTCTCATTCGTAGACAAAAGAGAATCCAAACTCCCACTTTTCTTTGTCCTGTTATCCTGGTCATCAATAATTCAGACTGTTATTGAGAAACACTACCTGGACCCTGTATTGACAGAAACCCAACCACCAGCAGCCCCCGCAAGGGCACCATAACTGGATACCCCCCCCAGAGGTTACCGCTGGGAGACACAGCGTAAAGGCGGGAAAGCAGAGGCTGTATCGGTGTTGTTGTTGTCTGTGTGTGAGAGAGAGAGAGGGAGGGGGAGAGAGCGAGAGAGAAGAGAAGAGGAAAAAAATGAAGGAAAGACAAAAAGAAATAAACAAAGAAACGAGCACACGGAGAAAGAAAATAAAAAAACAAAAAGCAGAGAAACAAAGACGGAGAAACAGAGCGTGCTTGTGTGTCTCTCTGTTCTATTTATACCTATCTATTTCAGGGGCTCCGAGCCAGACGCCAGCGGGAGCCAAAGTCATCCAATGTCCTGGCCGACCGATATCGACTGAACAAGGATCCCTCAGGGTTCCTCGGTGGCGGCTGGGAAAGTGCTCGGCTCTCCTAATATTAGAACTGCTCAAGGATCACCCAAGAAACTAAACCAAACCGTCCCGGAGCCACCCACAAACAAATGGAAGAAAATTCCACCCCTATTGCATGAGAATTTAAATCGTGGCTATATAATAATCAGTAAGCAGCCATGCAACAAATCTGTCCAAATGAGTGAGTGGGTTGGGGAGTGTGGATTAGGAGCCTTTTCTGCTTACATGGTTGTTATGAAACCTGCTGTTAAAGACACAGCGCTGTTCCCTCTCACCGAGGCTATCATTACACATCACATACCGTAGCTGCAGTAGCTACACGCCACGATGTGCAGCGAGTGATGCCGTACCTCGGCAGCCAGAACACTGTGAATATGATGATTTGATTCTGATATTCTTTGTGAAACTCTGGGGGAAAAAAAAGTTTGACAGTTGCCCCGAAATGATGATCTACTGTATATCCCTTGTTTTGCATTCAAGGAATCGTTTCCTCTTTTATTGGACTCAGGCAAAATGTCAAGTTGGCTTTCTCGAGCCTGCATAGTCATAGTGATGATGAAGATTTTGATGATAGGGATCATTAAAAAATGTGTAGTCCCGGTACTCCCTGTATCCATAACCGGTAATTGTATTCAATAATAATTTTATTTGGTCGCTTTGATTGTAAGGAAAAGCAATTTAGCGGTCCAGATTGTCATCTTAAAAGATATTAAAAGGACGCCACATTTAGATACAATATTAATGAATCAAATCATTTCAAGTACGGTTAAAGGAGTCATTTAAAAC
Organism: Trachyrincus murrayi; assembly: GCA_900323305.1. Lineage (NCBI taxonomy): Eukaryota > Metazoa > Chordata > Actinopteri > Gadiformes > Macrouridae > Trachyrincus > Trachyrincus murrayi. Next base: position 9,839 of record OOFB01014999.1, on the reverse strand, counting down.
GAAACAACACTATAAGAGCCACCCACTCACTCACCCCTCTCACACTCAGAGTGGTTCAAATAAAAACAACCAAGGTCGGGGAGGGAGGGGTTCCCTCACTCTTGCTGATTAGATGTACCGCTGGGTAGCTTGTGTACGTGGTGCTCGCGGATCTGTCTAATCACAGTGCTGTGATTAGGCCCGGCCGATGGGTTTCTAGGGGCCTTGGCTTGCTAAGACCACATTCTGCTGCCAAAGCAGAAGAAGACAAGCAGCCACCCAAAATAAACCACCCGGCACAGGGAGGGGGAGATAACAACCCAGCTGAAAACATCCCCGCTCGCTAGGCTAACTGGAAGAGCTACGCCGATTAAAAACGCCATGTCTGGTTGTGTGCGAGGCGGGTTAACCACTACGGTCGGACGTTAATAATGACGTTCAGAGCGCTGCCGCCAGAGAATGTGAGCGAGCATTTTCCCCGATAATCTTATCTGTGCTGTACAAGAGTACAATACAGTTGAATGAACTCATTAGCCACCACTACAAGCTACGCGTTGTGCTCAACGCTAAGGGACATGACGCGAAGAGTCAAAGGAAAGACAAAACATTGTTTCTAGAAGAGCTTTTCATAACAATCTTCTTCCACAGTAAGACAATTATACACACGCGCAGGTGCACGCGCACACGCACACACACGGTACGATTTTTACACAATACACATTTTTATTCTGCCAATGTTAAATAAAACACCGGTAAGTCACCTGGTCAATGTATGGAGGAAGTGTCTTCAGAAACACGTTCAGCCCCTAAAAAAAACCCCACTATGCTGTCCCTCAGTCCCCTATGGACGCCTCACCTTTAGGGGTTTAGTGTGGAGGTGGTGCTGGCGGTGGAGGGCTGTGCGAGGTGTTCGACACAGAGAGTGAGATCTAAATAATAAGAGGAGCTCTTTTGATCCCCAGCTTCACTCCCCCTCCGGAACCAATTAGCCCTCTGAACTGTAAGCACTTCACATTCTCCCATCTCTCAAGACCACCTCTATGAATTATCCACCCTGTCGGACTTTCACTCCTTTTCGGATGTGAGAAATCCGAGCAGAGAGATTTTTTTTTTTGCACTCGTGCCTTTATTGGCATGTAGGAATTTCACAAAGGGAGTGAGATATGGAACACCCCGGGTTTATTGACATTTCTTTACAATCCTGCTCACTGCTCACTTTACCTTTTTTTTTTTTCATTACACTTACACTTTGTGTAATGAAAAAGAAAAGGAATTCACTGGTTTAATGGAGAGAAGAAAAATGGGTAGTTGTTAGTCTTAACAAAAGCGAAACTAACAATTCCGAGCGTGAGGCCGACGTGCCCCAGAGATGTAGAGATGGATGCAGGGAGATGGAAGAGGCTGTGGGACGAAGAGGAGCTAGACAAATATCCACAGGAGCGCCACCACTTCCATTTCTTCTTCTCTTTTTTTATTTTCTTTAGTCAACGCAATCACACATCCGCCACCAGGCAGACCCCGCCGGGTCACGTGATCCCAGCGAGACAATGAGGAGAACCGAAGAGACGGATGGAACACGCCACCCAAGTACATTTGCGGCAGACCCTGAGAATGAAAGTGAAAAAGGGCTTTTATAAGTAAGTGGCTCTTTCTTCTAGTTCTCTCCCACGTTTTCTTGCAATCCGGACGGTGAATGTAGATGGAGGGAGATTACATCTGCGTGCGTGCATTGCCTTCCGGAGATAATAGCATTATCACTCCTGCGCGGCCTTCGCTGTCCCCGGTGAGATTAAACACTTCATCATTGTCTCTCGGACCACCGTCATTTCTATGGATGCTGTACGTCCCCCCCCGCCCGTCCCCCCAACATTGACCCGGTTTACAGACGTGAGCAAGCAGGGTTATCAGGGCAACCCTGCCTTCCGGGGTAGCAGACTCCCTCCTCTGCCTGGAGCCTCTGCTGATCTCACCATCATTACCACCTGTCTGGCTCTGATGACATCATCCAGACACATTAAAAGGGCCCGGAGGCGTGTCAGCTCCCATTTATGTCGTATTACATCCACGCCATCCACTGCCCCCTCTCCTCCTCCTCCTACAACCACCAGTACGCTCCCACGGGTGGGTCATACTAAAACGTGTAACTTGGCCCTTCCCGGCCTGCCCTCCAACCCTGCCTCGGGCCACACGGTGTCCCACTGGAGCAGCGGTGAAAGCTACCTGGTTTGATGGCGCTGCCCCCGTCGAAGACACGGAGCAGATGTGTGATGGAAAAAGGCAGGCGGTGGAACTGAGAAGGAGGAGGAGGAGGAGGAGGAGGAGGGGGAGGAGGAGAAGGAGGAGGAGCAGGGTCTTCTGGCTCACTGGTCTGGAATCGGACAGACAATCAATTCCACCACTCAGTGATGGCCTGTCAGCTCCACCATCAACAACAATAAACATCACGAGCAGCTTTAAGAGGCCCACCGGTGACACCAGACAAACATACTACCATTACCGGGAAAGTCACACAGATAACACCACGGTGGTGTGTGTGTACACACACACACACACACACACGCACCGTGAGCTAAAGTCGGCAAACTTCAATTCACAGAAAGAGGTCTCCTGACATTAAGAGTGGAACATTGAGTTTCCATGGAAACCCTACACCCTACACTATGCCCGAAGCCTAAGAGGGAAGCGGAGGAATCCACCAACGTCCTTGATCACCCTTCAGACGGTGCGGGGGGGGCAGCCTGAGACTGCCTTAACTCTCTCTGGATGTTTGTGTGTGTTCCTCTCACTGGCCTCTCATGTGTCTGAGCTGTTAAGCAGAGGCCAGATCCTGGTGGAGATAATAGAGCGATCCGCTGGCACCTGGAGGAGAATAAGCTCCTAGCTGCTGGCTAAGTCATCCGAGGCTGGTCAGAGGTGCCTCTAATTGGGGCTCAAATCATGTTTACCTCCCGCGAACCCTGCAGGATCAGAGGTGGACGACGCCCGGGATTATAAAGACTAATAATTAAGGGAATCCCTTCCTTTCCCAGAACAAGGTTCTCTGTGTGTGGGGTTCCTTTGTTACGTGAACATTTATGCTATTTAATTGGTTTCTTATGGTCACCTCTGTGTCAATAAAGTGTGACACATGAAATTAAAAAAGTGATAATTCTTGGGGACTTTTTAGACATACTTATTTGGAATACTTCTTGTGGAATAATATGGGGCAGGAATGAGGTTAGGAAAATCGTAATAGAGGTTTACCGCCAGGTGTGGTCAAATCTATTCCCTTGTCACCCACTGCATTAACGACATGTATCTAAAGCAGTCGCTTTGGATGAGAGCATCTGCTAGACGAACAAACGGAGTAGCAGCAGACGATAGTTCAACAGCTACCTGCTAAACTTACAGTACAACCTCCCCGGTGTCTATCCGCCGATTCCTGTTCCCTGTGTTCAGCGTTCTCCTGGCAGCCACCTCCTCTGGATGTTCAGGTTCAGAGAACTTTGTTGGAAGACTTCACAGATCCTCCCACAGAGCAACAACAGCAAGAGCAGCACAACGCGTCATCAAGCGGCCCCGCGCTCCACTCATCTGCATTCGAGGTCTTCTTCCTCTCCATCTCCTTCTCCTTTGCGTCCGTGGTGAATCACAGAGGAGCCCAGAGGGAATGAGACAGAGAGAGAGAGAGAGAGAGAGAGAGAGAGCGCGGAGACACATCCACGCCACGCAGGGGGCGCCGGCAACAGAGGGAGGAAGAACCGCGGAGCGCTCGTCTTTCTTCGCGCCGAGGACGAAAGGGAAAGCGTAAAAAAGACGGGAGATAAAAAAGGATAAAGGAAGCAGAAGAAAGGATCTTTCTTCACCAACCGTGCTTCGTGATTCCTCCCCTCTTCCTCGTCAACCCTCCACGACGTCCAAGCAGTCAATAATGATAATAATAATACTAATAATAATATTAATAACGGGCCGGCCGGAGCCACAAATGAACTCATCTGTAACGTGGGGTGGGAGATAACGGGGCCAGGGCGCCACTGGTGTCGTTAAGCGTGGGTGCGTGATAAATGCACCCTGCTTGTCGGGTTTGAGATTCTCATTAGTCGGTGTTCAGGAGGGGACCGGGGGCCATTACTCTTGTGGCTCGTGGTCTGACATGAGGCCAAGTGTGTCTGTTTATAAGAGCTAAAGAGAGCTAAAGAGAGCTAAAGAGAGAGAGACAGAGATGAGAGAGAGATCTAATTAGCTCTAATTGCTGATCTGATACTAGCTGCTCCCTCTCTCCTCGTTAGCTTTATTACTATAATTATACCATATAATTACTGTTAATGTGCTGAGATACACATACACAGACACACACG
>OOFB01014984.1:3337-28337 GCA_900323305.1 Trachyrincus murrayi | reverse complement strand
ACGATAGGATTACGATACGATTACAGCACGTTATTATTTTGTTATTTTTAACTGAATACAATTTTATTATTATTGCAATACCTTTAAACCTTTGCTCCTTTCATTGCATACATGTAGCTTTAATTTGACTTTGATTTGAACAATATTCTGCTTGTCAATAAGAGGGTGAATCGCTCTTGTCTTTCTCCCAGGGTTCCTTCCTGTCCATCCAGCCTGCGAGTCACCTACACTTCCTGTCCCGCTTCCTGGAGACGTCCATGTTTTCAGCATTTGTGGACAGGAAGTTGATCTCACGCTGGGCTGACTGCGAGCCGCTGCAGCAGCTGTTCGACCGCCGCCTGGAGCGGGAGCGTCTGTACGACCACGACAATGGCGAGGAGCCGCACGATACCCGCCGATATCGGAAGTGCACGGCGCTCTTTGAGTCGTGTGAGTCTTCACGTCATGGGCACAGAGTTTTTCTGGCTTCCCCTGCCCTTGTTTCCGCTCACGCAAGATGAGTATACAAACAGCTGCTTCTAAGAATAGCGTTGCAGTTCAGCGCTAAGACAGGTGTGAGTGTGAAACAGGAGGACAGGGTTTAGAACATACTGAATGCCCTTACCAGGAGGGTGTTGTAGTGTGAACCAAACCCCCTCACCCCGCCTTTAAAAAATGCTTTCAGGTTCTTTTTCATTCTGGGGCAGGGCTGCTGGCTCCCCTGTAAACGTCCCTTCAATTTAGTTTCAATAAGTGGAAGACAGGTGTGTTGCATCAACTCTTAAAGTGCCAGTGAACCCAACATAAAATTGTGGGTTTTTTTGTTTTAAATGTGTTAGAATGTCTTCTATGATCTTCAACATAGTAATCTATGCCATTTTGTCACTGTTACTAAAATAATAGCGTAATTCTGAATAAACTGGTGTAAAATCCTAAGCCAGTCTCCGGCAACCAGTTTGTTAACATTCTATACTGTGCTCCGATCTCAAGTCCCGTTCTTTTCGTGAATATCACGAGTCATGACGAGGTACACCGACGCCGAGAGGGTACCGCCACAGTGTGTGTGGATGGAGCTCAGTCTGGGCAGTGGTTGATGTTGATGGCTGCGTCCCAGAGAGGGTTAAGATTCTCGGCCATTTATAGTGTAACGCCATGGTGTGTGGCGCATTTCATATACAACATCGCTCATTATAACGCTCATACTCAACGACGTGTACCTGCTAAAAAGACAATTATAATTGTCATAGCTTTCGAATTCGAGGGTATGCATGCAATAGCATGTGTTTAACCTAGAGAGAGAGTCATCTAATCTACAAGTGGTGTTGGGGTTTGGTTCTCCTTTAATTAAAGAAAGAATAAAGGAAGAGAATCTCAGAAACCGAGGGGAAGCATGAGGGGAAGGTGGTTTAGTGCTTAGCGTGACTCCCAGCCGAAATGTTCTAGGTTCCAACCCCAAAGTCCACTGTCTACCAAGGCATCCTTGAGCAAGATGCCTAATCTGTTCCATAAGGAGATGTAACTTAAATATGAAATATAAGTTGCATTGGATAAAAGTGTCTGCTACATGACTAAATAGTAATGGCATGAAAAACTGGATCTTCATTCTAAAGTAAAGATCACATGACCTAGACCTGGTGGTGTTATCTAATGGTTCTGGTTCTGTGTTTCCAGCCCAGACCGTGGAGCAGCGGCTGTTAAAGACAGACCACACAGCCATTCACCCTCACCTGCTGGACATGAGGATTGGCCAGGGCCTCCACCAGCCGGGCTTCTTCCCCACTCTGCAGGCTGACGTGCTCAGTAGTCACGGCCCCAACAAGTAAGCGACCACACCCCAAATAAGTAGGCGACTACAACCCCAACAAGTTAGCAGCCACACCCCCAACAAGTAGGCGACCACGCCCCCAACAAGTAGGCGACCACGCCCCCAACAAGTAGGCGACCACACCCCCAACAAGTAAGCGGCCACGCCCCCAACAAGTAGGTGACCACGTCCCCAACAAGTAGGTGACCATGCCCCCAACAAGTAAGCGGCCACGCCCCCAATAAGTAAGCTGCCCCGTGCACAGGTGGTTCCTAGTGAGTTTGTTATGTTAACCCGAGGGCTTAGCCCAGCATTCCCCATCCCATAAATAATATTAAAAGCTGTATAAATTAGCCATTGACCAACCCAGACATGCTCAATTACATATATATATATATATATATATATATATATATATATATATAGCTTGGCATTCCTTGTAAATAGGGAATGGATGAACAGATGAATGAACGAGGAAGTGAATCTGATTGGCTCTGGTCCTGGATCAACAGGAGGTCGTGTCGGGTCACAGGGTCACGACGGACAGAACCCAAGAGAACCACAAACACAGAACCCTCAGGAACCGTAATAGTACACACACACACACACACACACACACACACACACACACACACACACACACACACACACACTGCATGTAGTGAAGGTTTATGGGTGGTTTAGTTGAAATAATTTAGAACATGATAGGAATGTGTAGTACAGATAAAGTTACAAAGAAACACAAGTGATCCTCGTGCAATACTTCCATGTAGTAAACTCACACAGAACACACTGTTGTGTATTATGTATGACTTAATTAGTTACTGAACAGGTCATTGTTTATTTTACAGAAGTGCTCATTTGGGAAGAGGAATGTGTGTTATTCCAGACTGTTGGACCCCTCCCCTTCAGCTGTCACTCAAACCCACCGGGAGTTTGTCTACGGGCTCCTCAATGAGTGTCGCCTGAAGGTCAGTTCATGACCTTCTATACCTGTACCCAGACCTGTACACAGTGACCAGAGGAATAATCATTATATTTGTTCAATTAAAATATAGTTATGTAAAAAAAATCTCTGTTTGTATGCGCCTTCCTTAGCACTTAGGCTACTGGTTTTGAACTTCTCTGTTCTGAGCGACGAGCTCAGCGACTGAACTGTGTGTCTGTGTGTGTGTGTGTGTGTGTGCGTGTGCGTGCGTGCGTGTGTGTCTAGACCAAGCGCATGCTGGTGGAGAGGATAGGGAAGGAGAGCGTGGAGGTGGGCCAGGGGGATGCCACCCTCTCCGGCCTGCAGGAGAGAACTCTGATCCACGGCCTCTGTGACCTTCTGGAGAGGACCTGGGGTCACGGCCTGCAGCTGAAACAGGTCATACACACACACACAGATTCAGTATGAGCGCAGCCTACAAATAAAAACATCTGTGACTTTGTGTTTTTATGTTGCTATATTAATATCCACATCTGTGACTTTGTGTTTTTATGTTGCTATATTAAAGGGCCCCTATTTTACTACCAGGTGGGATGTTGATTAGCCGATTACCCAGATGTATGATGGATAGATCAGTCTACCAGTTGGTACAGTCCACTGGGTTGGCTGGTAGACTGATATATCCATCATACATCTGGGTGGACACTCCCACTTGTGATGTCACTAGAGGGTAGATTTTGACATGGCTTGTAATGGCTAATCAACATCCCACCTGGTAGTAAAATTGTTTAATATCCACATCTGTGACTTTGTGTTTTTGTATATTAATATCCACATACGAGTTGGCAGCAGCTCAGGAGGCAGAGCAGGTCATCTGGCTGCTGGGTGAATCCCTCAGCTCTCCAGTGTTGAGGTGTTACTGTGAAAGGCAACTGACTCCAAACTCGAGCTAGCTGGTTGTGTCCCGGGGGTATACCAGGGTTGCGGGCCATAATAGACCAAATGCTACTTCATTGGGACCGGACTAAAAAACACACTTCTGATACGCTTTAAAATACACAATTCTTCACAAAGTTGGCCGGTGTATTTGTCATAACTTTCACTGTGGGTTTCGTAATGGCGGCATATGTTATATAATGTTTTAACCGCTACCTGCTGTGTGCAGACTAGGCACGTTAGGTTTCCATTGACTCTTGCAAGTTGCAGTTAGCAGTTTGTAACCTTCTTCTGAATTATTAGGGGCCTAGTTGACTAGTGTGGCAAATAGCGCCATCCAAGTTATTTTGGGAATTACGACAACAAATATTTTATCAATTTGATATGCTTTTCTTTTCTGTTTTTTGTAGGCCTACTTTGATGATGTTGTACATGCGAAACATTTTTTTTGTGAAATGTACTGACCTGTTTTTGTTAGTTGCAAAAAAATACATAAAAAAAAAAAAGATATATACAGTATATATATATATACAGTATAGATATAAATTCTTTGTCACATTGCCCCCAGGGCCGGGTTGAACCAACAGGGGTGTGTTGGCCAGATCTGCCAGTTTGACACCACTGCCTTATACCCAACTATGTGATACGTTCAACAAAGTGCTTTGAGTGGCCACTGTGACTTGAAAAGCTCTGTATGAATGCATTCAAATCGAATGTTATTTGTATTTCCGTTTATATTGTCTCACAGATCTCAAGTCTGATAGCAGACTAGCTCAAATCTGGGTAAACGGGGCGTTTCACTTTCTTTCGCTTCATATATTTGTTTCGGCCAATCATGTTGCTGGGGATCTTTAAGCGCATAATTGGCAAACACAAACTTGGCCAGCACTAGTAAACCTTTCCTCGGCGGGAAGACAAGCTAACATTTGTAGAAAAAGTGTCTGTAAAGGTTTCAGAATCAACGTGTAGACTGGCCACTGTAGAAATACATTATATGAAAATCCTCTTCTGAAAGCTTCATCCACTTACGCAAATTAGTTTGTCTTAGAGTAGAATATCTCCGTAACGAAACAGGAAACAAGACCTAACTCTGCCCCTTTCAGTTTTTGGTTTCCAGCCGAGGCGCTGTGCCATCTCCCCCAGAAGTTCTGCTATAGCATAGTAGGACTGCTGGATCTGAGATTACCGTTTATATAACTCCACAGCCATTTCATACCGAATAATGCAATGCCTTTCAGAAACAAAAAAATAATTTAAACAAAGAAAATAATAGAAATGTAAAATAAGGGACTGACATTTACAGTATTATGGCAAATAAAATATCTCTCTCGCTCTCAGGGACACTCCACTCTGTGGTCCCACCTGCTCCACTACCAGGCGGTCCAAGAGAAGAGAGACTCGCTGGCTGATCCATCAGGTCAGAACCGTTGTGGAAAGTGCTGATGGTGACAGCAAGTTATATGCATCACCATAATAGTGTGGTGAATATTGAATATATGTGTGTGTGTGTGTGTGTGTGTGTGTGTGTGTGTGTGTGTGTGTGTGTGTGTGTGTGTGTGTGTGTGAGATGTCAGCAGTGATATATTTAGTACTTTCACTTTTGACGCTCAAAATATATTTCATAACTCCAGAACTTGAATGCTTCTACTTGAGTAGAGTCTTTAATGGAGGACCTAGAAAGTACTAGGGGACTTCTACAGGTTATGTTGTTGTGTGTCTGGTTGTGGTTCTGGTCCAGGGGTCTCTGGGCTGGATCTCAGGAGGTCTGAGGAGGACTCGCTGGCCCCTCTGAAGGAGACGCTGCTGCAGGACATGAGGTACTGGTTCCTTCTGGGACACAAGAATATAGCTATGCGTTAGAGACACAGTGAATACACAGATACATGTCATTAATGAGTAGGTAGGGGTTAAGCATCTTGCTCAAGGATGCGTACAGGTAGGCTGCAGACATTGGGGATCAAACCCAGGGCCTTTCTGGTAGGACCCCCAACAGCCTTTTGTTATTATTTATTTAATGTTTGACGAATGCTGCCTTGTTCTATCTATTGTATTTATATTGTATATGTAGTTGCTCTTTGAAGGTTGAATCACTCTCTGTGTTACAGTGTCATGATAGAGTTTAAAGATGCTGTAGGGAAGATTTGAGAGTTTGAGAGTGAAAAAACAGCAGAAGATAGCAAGATTTTGAAACTAAACAACCAAAAAAGCTTCCCCTCTGCTCCCTCCCTCGCTACGTTTCTCTGCCATTGAGAAGTGTTGCATTTCATGCAGCTGTGATTGACAGACAAGTTAGATTCCCCAAACCAATTACAGAAGAGATGCCCTGATTGGTCAGAAATGAGTCGGCAGCACCCTAAAATCTAAATTAACCCATACTGAGGCAGGCGCAGTCAACTCAAAATATTCTCACAGAATAATATATAATAATAGCTCTTGAATGTTACCTACAGCACCTCTAACACATGACAGTGATGACACCATAAACTCAACTGCCTAGAAATTAAGACTTTCATCACATTCATTATTGATTTTGGACTCATTACTAATCTACCATTTTCTAATCTACCATTTTTGTATAATGTGGGCCTGTGAAGCCCTTTGAGACTGTAACTGTGATTAAGAGCTATACAAATACAATGTACTTGACATGACAAATTCTGCTGCTCATGTCCAGCTGCTCTCTGCGTCTCCAGGTTCGTCCAGACGATGAGTGAAGGTCTGTCTGACGTGGGTCTGGTCCGGGCCTGGATCCACCTGGCTCTGGAGAAGAAGATCCTCTCCAAACATCTCAAGGAGCTGCTCTCTGACCAGGAGCTGCTCAGGCAAGAGCCAGTTCAACCTCACCCTGAACCCTAAACCCTGAACCCTGAACCCTGAACTCTGAACTCCATACATTACCATGAGGGGTCAAGTTCTAATGACAATAAACAATTTAAAAAAAACATAAAATAGAAACGATTGTCACAGATCATAGAGCTTTAACATTGGAGTGTTGGGTACATATTTTTATCTATATATTTATATGCTAACACAATATAGAATTTTATGTGTAAAATGGGCTTTTTGTGCCTTTATGAAGAGGACAGTGAAGATGGACAGGAAAGTGGGTTGGAGGAGAGGGGGAAATGTCTATTTATTTTCCTTTATTACTTTTTACTCCTTTCCTGCTCCTGCTCTTCATTTTACCCCATTCTTATTGTCAATGTTCCCTCGTTTTAATGTGTGTAACACAGTTCAACAAGCAACACTGTTACTTGAAAAGTCCAAAATAAATAACTATTATTACTCTACTACTAATAATACTAATGATGTTCACATCTCCCATCTTGGTTCTGTTTGTCCCCTGCAGGCAGCTGTACAAGCCCCATGCCTTCCTGCTTTGTGAGGAGGAGCGAGAGCAGTTCCTGTTCCACCTTCTGTCTCTGAACACAGTGGACTACCTCTGCTTCACGCGCGTCTTCACCGCCATCAGTCAGTAACACAGCATCCTCTCTAGCATCTGCAACGTTCTTTTTTGTACACGATAGAGAGTTTCACCGTTACTGTCCACTGTCGTGCCAACTGGAGAAACCTATTTCATCAGTTGAACAACAGATGAAAAAAATAATTTTCACAGTTTGGATAAAATAAACTGAAAAACATAAAACAAACGGTCAAAAACGTATTTATACATTTTTCAAGCAATGAAAAAGTTTTTTACAGTTTGGATGAAATAAACTAAAAAATAACAACTTATACCATCGATTGCACCAATGTTCTTCAGAGTTTGGGTAATATACTGTGTATCCAATATATATGACTAAAGTTTTTGTTTTATATTTTGTTTTCTTTTTTTCTTTTCTAGGTATTCCATATCGTGTTGTTATCATCCCCATGAAGAAGCTCAGCATCGCAATGACAACGGTCAACCCCTGGGTGTGTGTGTCAGGAGAGCTGGGGGACTCAGGCGTTCGGCAGATCCCCAAAAACACCCAGGAGATCTTCTTCCAGGTCAGTACACGACATCATCGTACACCAGCGTAGTGGCACTCACTTCATTGAGTTGTTCATGTGCACTACTCGTTTGCGAGGTAAACAATGTAAACGGTCTTATTTCTTGCAGAGAATTTCCTTTCAAACAAAGATTTTACTTCCCAAAAAATGCAGGTTACAATCAGAACACAAACTATCAAATCCACTTGGTTAAACTTAAATATTATTTCATTATTATGATCTGCTTGTTCTGGTCAAAAGCTGTGCTGGTGCTTTCTGAAACTGTCAATTTACTCACATCTCCAAGCATCTAGGATGTAATCAATTACCTTGACAGAAAGGGGAAGTAACCCATTCACAAATAATAAATAAACAACATATTAACACGTAAACAAACAAAGTAACATACAATACCACTAATCAGCTATTCGTATAGTAAATACATTCATGAGAAAATGCCGCACAAACTAATAATTTCATATTTTAAGATGTGAATGGTTCTTGCAACTTGTTGTGCAAAATGTACTAGATTTTAAAAATGTTGGTTTTCGCTTTATTTTTCATTTCTTTATTTTTCATTATGAATGTATTCATGCTAGACGGTTTTTAATGGTTCCATCATTGCCTCGCAGGTGTAGCTCCAGGTATGATATAATAATAATAGTAATAGTAGTAATACATTTATCTTAAAGCAGACCGCCTCACTCTTTTCTCAGTGTAAGAACCTTGGTCACCTCAGCACACTACAGCTGGGCCAGGAGAACTCTGGCCTACTGGCCAAGTGCTTTATCGAGTGTGTGGTTGTCTACAACGAGATCACTGGACACACCTACAAGTAAGTCTCATCCTCTGCTAATGTTGTTTAGCTGGTTTAACTGCTCATACTGTTTCACTGGCTAGTTGGCTACCTGCTAACTGTCACATTCTGGGTATCTAGGCTGGGTGGTGAGCTGTTTTGAGGAGCGTGGTGTATATGACGGATCCAAGTATTCAGAGGAGAAGTGGGCCAGGGGAGAGGCATAGAGCAGTGCTTTCCAACTTTTTATGTCTTCTGCACCCACACAGCCCCATCAGTACGGCTCAACAACCCCAACATCGATGCCAAACCACAAATGTCTTAGGATCATTTTTAATGTTGTAGTGGCCTAGACATCATTTTTTATGTTGTAGTGGCCTAGAAACGGAGGCGTACTTCGATTTCTGGTCTTAAAAGTGGGGTATGTAAGTTTGCCAGAATTTGCAATTTTGTTAGAATTTGGTTAAACTCTCATTACACAACATTGAATGATGATACATAAAGCGTCCCGATAGGCCAGTTTGCCGGTACAAACTGTGTTTTTATAATGTCCCTGTTGATTTTAGCTTGCTAATCTGTGTGAAATAAGATTATGGTGCATTTACTTTTCTTTTTCAGTTGAATACTTCCTATACTGTTAGTTTGAGCACCTGGAGTACCATTTGCCATCACCTCTTCCTGGACTCCTCCACATTCTTAGTGCACTGATCTTATGCTCACTTTTGTTCACCTGTGTGGTTGCTATTCATTTTTAATTTATTATATATAATTATACATATAGTATTTATTATATATATATTTTAATTTAATTTATTAAATTCTACAGTACTTTGCTTGTTTTTTGAAGGTCAAAGCTCTTCATAAACAATGTTTTTAAAATAAAAGAATCTCAAACCAATCATTGTTTTATTATTTCAGTTTATATAACTTATTGTTATCGTTGCCACTCCCTATTGCAGCACCTCCCTCTCCAGAACATCTGAATGGAAAAAAACTGCATGATTAATTAAAATGTCACAAGGTATCACAGCTAGGTCACACCAAACTCCTCTGGCCTTTTACTGCAGAGGCTTTGACCTTTTGACCTTGAGAAATTTTCTTATGGTCGATGATTCCCTCCAGGTTCCCCTGTGGCCGGTGGCTGGGCAAGGGCGTGGGGGATGGAAGCTTGGAGAGGGTTCTGATTGGTCAGCTGGTGTCCCCGGGAGCAGAGGAGGATTCTGGGAAATGGTCCGGTACACCTCCAGCAGAACTGGGTTCTCCGCCTCAGGCTGTACGGGCCGTCCTGGGATCTCTCGGAGGGCGCAACAGTACGTACCGTCAAAGTAGAACACCCGCTAGTTTGGTGTACACTGCCTAGTAGACCTACTACTAGCTGTTTTGCTATTCTCATTTCGTAGTAGTAGTAGTCGAAGTAGTAGTCGCTTTTATCCAAAACGACAATGATTTTAGATGCAGTTCACGATAAGCAGGTAGGCTTCTTGCTCAAGGATGCCTACAGGTCGACTGCAGACATTGGGGGTCTAACCCAGTTCCCACCCCACTTTTTGTTATCTTACTGTCGTGAAATGTGTAACTACTCATACCACTGCTTACTCTCTCTTATAACTCTGCCCTCCCTTTGTCTCCTCTGTTCCGTCCATCCATCTCTCTTTCCATTGGCCAACCGTTTCAGAATTCATGTCTGCCGAAGTCCAGGAGGAGATGAGGGAGGCGGCAAACAACCTGGTCAAGCACTTCCACAAGCCAGAGCAAGAGGTATCAAACCATGCTATGCAGAATATATTTAAAATGTCAGCATGTAATGTATAATATACAGTATGTTATAACATTTTGTGTCATAACATATATTATGTATATATGATATACATAATATATGTTATATTACAAGGTTCTTTTATCCAAAGCACCTTTCAATACCGTGGGTGCATATATTGCATTCTTGATGCCATGGGTGCCCCTAGTTGGAATCAAAACCCTAACCCAATCAGATTCATGTAAAAGGATTTTAAACCTTTATGCAGTGTATCAGCAGTGATGGCAATTTAAAGGATCGTGACGTTAAATGTGATCCCTGCTACATAAAAATAAGAGTGTAGTAAGGGAAGAATTGAGTCTGTTCCTGCTGACTGTGGCATGGTTTGTCTTCAGAACATCCTGCCTCTGATCTGGGTCACCGTCTCCAACTGGCCACTTTGCTCTGCTGTAAAATGATGATGACCTGGTTTGGAAGCCTTTTCACTTGATGTGTTCACTGTAGTGTGGGCTTTAGTGGTAGCAGGGCAGATATTCTGCAGATCTGTTAATAATCATACATTGCTGAATTAATATACAAGCTGAAATTGAAAGAATTAAATTTGACTGGTCTTGGAGAAAGAGGAACATTTGTTTACAAATATTCTAAATAAGGCGTTAATATAAATTAAATTACACAGGATGTTATACATGTATGAATAGGTGATTGGTGGTGCTGTTGAAGGTTGTCAAATCTGTATTTAAAGGTATCCTGAAGTATCCACATTTGAATCCCTCTGTATCTCTGTAACTAAAATGTTTGAGTGCACCGGTCTGCAAAGCAAATCAACATATATTCATACTTTAATTTAGTTTTTGTATGAATGTATGTACATGTTTTAATGTGACAATCATCACTGAGGAAATTTGTTCATATAGACAGCACCTTTTATGAGGTATTTCAAACCTTAAATAACCTCCTTTTAAATAACCTTTTAATAAAAAATGTACCATCAAATATCTATAGACTCCAAGGTAGGGGAAGCGCTGACCTGTGTGTCTGTTGTCTTCTTCCAGAGGGGGAACCTGACGGTGCTGCTCTGTGGGGAGGGAGGGCTGGTGCAGGCGCTGCACAAGTTCTTCCTCCATGGCTTCCGCTTTAACCGCCTCTTTCAGAGGAATGTGTTTGTTTGGGACTTTGTGGGTGAGTGTGTGTGTGTTTGTTTATTTCATCTTTCATGAGTGCACATCAAAATTACATTAGATTAGATAGGTACTTATTCATCCAAAGGGGGAATTTGGTACTATAAGTACCTATCAGTAGCAGACAATAAAACAAAATATCAATATAAAAGATTATATAAAAGTATGAATATGAATAGTGACAAAATAAAAAATTGCAGTATTTGTATTTACAGTATTATATGTACAACAATAATAAAATGTCACCAAAAACGTCCATGGGCACACTTTAAGAAGTTATTTAACATTAACTTGAGTGCCTGGACCTGGAACAGGTGAAGTCGAATTCTAAGTGATCATTATTAATAATGAATAATACATTGTTAATAATTCATAATTTTAAAACACTATTTTTTTTTCTTAACTGGAAAGGGACGTTTAGGTCTTATTCCATGCTCGCCACTATTCCATCCATTGTATATGTCGCCATCTAGTGGCGATATGGTTCAAATTGGTTGTGATGGATTTTGATTCTAGTTTGATCCATTGATTTGCATTCATTAATTATCTTTGAATATGTGATGATTGTAACGAGTGTAAGAGTGATGATTGTAAAAATACATCTAATAATAAACAAAATAAGAATTAATTGGATGAACAAATCACTGATGATGCCCTCGCTGTCCCCCTGCAGAAAAGGTGGTGGTTTCCATGGAGACGGCGGATCAGATGGGGGACCTGCGAGGCTCTGAGTCTCAGGGGCTGCCTGCTGACTCACTATGCCACTACGTGCATGCCATTAATGCCTCCCCCAGAAACATCGGCAAGGAAGGAAAGTTCCAGCTGTTCGTATGCCTGGGAGTCAGGTACAAGACCACATTTTCAGAAAAACAAAAACGACATATTATGTTGAGTAAAGTTGTGCAACTAAGCCGTATGTATTCCCCTTATCAATAATAGTTGGTTGTTAGTTTACTTATAGTTTGAAGTTTCCATGCAAAACGTCTGCATTGTAACCCTTTGGGGCACTTTTAGAGGACGCTTATTGGCTCAGATTGTTATAAATGTTTCAACAACATTATGGAAAGGATCCCTAGAGAAATACAACTTTTTTCTTTACCTTTCGCTTGATCCCGGTCTGTTTGTTATTGTGTCTAACCAAGTCTGGCTCGAGGAGAAGTCTTGCTCTGAAATCCCGTAAAATCTCACATTGTCAAAATCAGCTAAATATTCATCCATGTCTCCCCACTAAGCTGTGCTTTCTGTAGTCCAACACAACAAACTCTTGCCGGCACTCCTCTCTCCAACTCTTACTCACGTTTCCACCACTTCTCCTTGAGCAAGACTTGGTTAGGCACACTAACAAACAGACCGGATCAAACCAAAGGTAAAGAAAATGGTTGTATTTCTCTGTAGGGATCCTTTCCATAATGTTGTCGAACACTTATAACAATCTGAGCCTGTCAGTGGCAAAAACAAGCCCTTTTATAGGACATTGACGGACGCCAATGTACGTGCTCTAAAAGTGCCCCAAAGGGTTACAATGCAGAAGTTTCACTCCATACTGGACCAATTTCAAAAATTGTCAGTTAGACCCAAAATGATGGGAAAATGGGGTCCAGGTTGAAAAATACCAAAGCTATCCTTTAATTTGACCTGAGACAACCCAGTAAAACGTATTTAACTAATAACTGGTTTAGGTATTAGGTTATAGATCATCATCATCATCATCATCAACATCGGTTTTATTGGCCAAGTATGTGTACACATACAAGGAATTTTACTTTGTCTTTTTCATTGCTCTCAATGTACTTAGTAGACATACAGCTAAAGACGCAATTCAACTGGATATGTCACGTTTCAAAATTTCCCCAATGGATATAACACTGTTTAGAAGTGTATCCTGCTAGCTCTACAACAGTAAAAAGCAGGTAAAAACTGCGTGACCAGTCGAGCTCCAGTGTGGATGAAACGCACATGGACTGTATAAAATACAGATTAAAACTGACTTTCGATATGTGTAAATTAGTGGAAACTAATTTAGACAAAAAACACCTTTTGGACCATATATTTGATTACATTTTTTGAGTATTTCTTGCATCCCTACTCTGCATTTGGGACTATTTGAATTTGTCCAAAACTGATTCTCTTAACACAGCTACTACCACAAATAGAATCTAATTCTGTGGGAAACACTGGGGTGTGTTGCTGAGGACCCAAGGAAGTGCAGTGTGAAGTTGTTTGGATGAGTGATTCTAGAGAAAGCTGCAAGCAGCAACACCGGAGGCCAAACAATCGGCCCGTTCACGGTTTGAATGGGCACTACCCTAGTGTACACAATATACAGTACATACAGCACGCTTAGATTTATGACAAATGGTGATATGTTAAAAACTGTTTAAACTACAAAATATGTAATTTAGAATTTGTAGGTACAGCGGATGTTTAGTGTTACAGGTTTATTGCACAGGGATTGTTTCTGACACTGTTCATCAGAGTGACGGCCTGCAGAAAGAAACTGTTATTGTGTCTGGTTGTTTTAGTGTACAGTGCTCTGTAGCGCCTACCAGAGGGAAGAAGTTGGTTGTGTCCAGGGTATGATTAGCCTGATATCAGACAGAATTGTCAACTTGTTACACTCCGTGAAGGAGGGGTGTGGCAGTTTCCCCATGCCACATGCCATATACAATGGCTTTCATGGCTTCTCCAACAGTAGGACACAGGCAGATGATGGTAAAACCAGTTTATTGTAGAGTTTGAGATAGTTTGAACAGGCAGAGCAGGTGGTACATGCTAGCGCTCCTCCTGAGTGTGTGTGCTGGTGGCTGGTTTAACCTGTGGGCCTTGATTGGCCAATGCCCCACAGGTGTGCAGCCTCACCCAGCCCCAGAGTCTAATCAGTCTGACTCGGGCCAGGTGAGGCTGCTTAAACCAGCCACCAACAACACACACTCCACAAGAGGGATTCGATTTTCCCTAACCAATCACTAGAGACCAACGTGTCGGCCTGAACGCTTGACAACAGTTAGTCCCGCCCGTGGCTTTGATTTGCTAATTGTTAGTCCCCCTCATTGGATAATCGCTTTTTCAACCAAGAAATCACTGTTTAATGTCACAATGCCAGACCATCAGTCAACTCTCGGTGGAGTGGGCGGTTTCAAATGTCTGGACCCGGGCTGGTGTATGATGGGTCTGCAGTGATGTTGCCTGCCGGTTTCCTGACTCTGGACATGTATAAGTCCTGAATGGAGGGCAGGTTGACACCAATGATTAGGTGGGCAAAAACAGTTTGAGAACCACTGGGTTAGAGATGGTTAAGTTTAGGTATTAGGATAGAAATAATCTCAGATCCAGCAGTCCTACTATGTTATAGCAGAACTGTAGCAGAGGCGGCACAGAGCCTGGGCCGGAAACCAGAAACTGCAAGGGGCATAGTTACGCCTTGTCTCCTGTTTCGTTGCAGAGATATTCTACCAAAGGAAAGTAATTTGTGCGAGTGGATGAAGCTTTTAGAAGGAGATTTCAATAAGTGTATTTCTACAGTGGCCAGTCCACACAGTGTTGATTTGAAACCTTTTGAGACACTTTTTTTACAGTTTACTACTGCTGGCCGAGTTTGTGTTTGCCAATTACACGCTTACAGATCCCCGCTTCCAGCAACATGATTGGTCAAAACAAATATGAAGCGAAAGAAAATGAAATGCCCCGTTTGAGCTTGTCTGCCATCAGACTTTAGATATTAATCACTAAAGTCTGATTTGTGAGACGAGGATAGAGATGGTTAAGTTTAGGTATTAGGTTAGAGATAGTCTCACAAATCAGACTTTTTTCTTTGGTAGAATATCTCCGTAACGAAACAGGAAACAAGGCGTAACTTCGCCCCTTGCAGTTTTTGGTTTCCAGCCCAGGCTCTGTGCCGTCTCCCCCCAAAGGTTCTGCTTTAACATAGTAGGACTGCTGGATCCGAGATTAGGTTAGAGATGGTTATGTTTAGGTATTGGTAAAGTTTAGGTATGGGATTGGTGTGGTAATGGTCAGGGTAAGGAACTGGGGGAAAGGGAGGAATAACCCCCTTCATGCCCCAATAACGACTGGCTTGTTCCATATCCAGGGACCGGCTGATCTCTCGGTGGCTCCCCCTGCTGGCAGAGTGCCCCCTGACGCCTCGCACCTTCGAGGAGAGCGCCCTGCTGAGGGACCGCAGTGCCGTGGACTCCCTCTCCCGCATCATGCACACACTCCACGAGTTCACCGTCACTCTGGAGGCTTCCCTGGTCAGGGGGGTCGACCTCT
Organism: Trachyrincus murrayi; assembly: GCA_900323305.1. Lineage (NCBI taxonomy): Eukaryota > Metazoa > Chordata > Actinopteri > Gadiformes > Macrouridae > Trachyrincus > Trachyrincus murrayi. Next base: position 12,713 of record OOFB01014984.1, on the reverse strand, counting down.
CACCCCTCCCCATTCCAAAAGAGCATCATGGGAAGTGGAGTTCAAAGCGTCCTTAAAGTACTCCCTGACTTACTGAACAAGACTGCAGATGAAATGGCCTCAACTGTATTTAATAACTTTCATTCCACAAGTAGAAATAAGATGAAGGAGAAGATGATGATCCTGGCATTGGAGCGTGTCGTCCAGCAGCCTGGACGATCTGTCTGATGTACTGTGGAAGAGATGATAGACAAAGCAGCAACATGGGCTGGCCAAAGGAAACTCCCGCTCTAAGATATATTGCCTTGATTACTGATATAAATGACATATTTACTTTAAAAATGTTATTATTTTCTTATGTTTGTTTACACTGTGGTATTGTGTTTCTCTTTAGGAGAACCAAAACAACAATGGCTTTTGTCTACTGTACACCGTAGATATTTCCAGAAGCTTGCATCCTGGGATCCAACTCTTGGACTAGCTCTTCTCCTCAGACTAGCTCTTCTCCTCAGATTATTGTAATGCTTGCACAACTTTTGTACTTTGCACCTGCATGGCCAAATCTGTGTTTCTGTTGCTTTTTCTTTCATTGTGGTGTGGTCTGCGTCTTGAGAATATACTCTGAAGGGACATCTATCAATATTAACTAGAGTTGTATTTTTGTTTTCTAGTATTACCCCTGTGTAACATTCATATTTGATTCTCTTTTGGTTTGAAGCAATGCGCTGGGCATATGCAGGGTGGCACCGAGTTTAGGTGTTTATATGCTGGGTTACTGAATATCTAAAACCAAACTTATTCCCTGACTAGGGATTAGGGAAAGTAAGCTTGTATGTTTTGGGCAGGAAAAAAACTTCACTGTGAACAATTTTCTCTGTTGCACCTCTAAAGGAGTTGTGGCTTTATGTATATGTATATGTTTATGTTACCATTTGATGTGAAGTATATTAGCTGTTAGCACAATGTGCTACATGAATAGTGCTCATGTTCATGTGTTTCTTAATTGTTTGTTTGTCTATAAGAGATAAATACTTTGCATACAGGTTCCACCAAGAACTAGAAATATTATGTTGCAGTTGCATTGAACTTGTTAACTATTTAACTATTTAACGTATTGAAGAAATGGTCATTACATTGTCCTGTATAAGCACTAACCCACAATGATCAAGCACCTATTATTGTTCAATTATAGATGAGTGTAAGCAATACGTTTATAATAATAATAAGCATTGCATAAATACAATAAGTATTTATGAAAGGCATTGTTGAAATGCAACAATAAAGTTGATATTGACATACTGGTAGCTGACTTTTTTCTTTTCTTATAATTTATTTCCTTTTCTGTTTACACCTTGACTTGGGTTCAGTTCATGGTTGACAATTTGTTGTTACATGGCTACAGGGCAAGCCAATATGTATTTTTTTTAAAGGCTAATATTTATATTTTTCAGCTATCCTATCTGTCTTGCATATACGTACAAGTTAAATCTGGAGAAACACAGATCCTAAGATCCCAAGATAAGAGACATACTTTTAATACTATTAATCCCAGATGAGAAATCTCACTCATCACCACTGCTGAATATGTTATTCAAATAGTCTATCTAAATATTTGTCTGGAAGGTGGGAGATTATTTCTGTATTTTAATGTTGGTTAATCCCCACAATGACATTTAGGGACAAGAAGGGTTGCTTAAAGCTCAACAAGAGGGCAAAGAAACTAAGAACTCTTAGAATCCTGTATTTGGATCCTCAGAAATGGTTCCAGTGTGGTGTTATAGCCCTGGGCCTTGACCTCTATTTGTTTAATTAATTGAGAGAATAAATAAGATTTTTGATCAGAGTCAGATTAAGATTGACACATTTTGGGACAGCTAATCTTAATTGTTCATTAAGTTGAGTTCATTAAATACATATTAAAGGAATAATACAGCCTAAAACACTGACATCGTTATAAAACATTTTGTGTAGTAATTAAAACACTTTGCCATGGCTAAACTCGATTTCTGTTGACGCTACTATGTCACACGGGGAGACATTGATGCAATAGTTACAATGGGGTTTAATAGGAGAGTGTCTTCAAAATGCTGTAGCATCAAACATAAGTATCAGATATTAGTTTGATTCCCATATGATAACAACTCAGGGGTTCTGTCTCAGACCACTGCATAGTAAGGACACACATTTTTGCCAGGCCAGCAGCCTCGCAAATCCAGAATGCACTTCGGCCTTGCGGGCTTGGGGCGTGGCCATGATCTTTGTACAGCTGCCGAGGCATGGCCTAGTTCGAAGAGGAAACAGCTTGGTAGTCACTGTTAACCCGGCCGGTCAGCGGGGAGCCCATGCATCTAGGTTTCAACATACGGTCCCGGACCAGTCGGGCAGCGATTCATTGGATATCCCTTTTCTTCTTTGAGCATAAACTTGCTACCCTGAGCAATAGCTGCATACCCAAATGTTCACCAAAGTATTAGGCTATACCTAGTAGGCAATAACTCTGGTTTGGGATTCCCCAAAAGCGAGGGGTACACGATTGAAATCCAGCACTGAAAAACTGCCATTGAGTGTTCTACAATGCACCACTGGCTAAGCTAAAGTGCTCAGCCACGACTAGGCCTAAGGCTAGCACTCCCAGCCAAGTCACCAGCTCTTTAATCCCTCGGCCGTTTTCACACAGGGACGAAATTGGATCTCCCGCGTGGCATATTGTATCATAGCATACTGCCAAATGTCTAGCTAGCTTTCACAATTAATAATAAAGCCTGTTGTACATATAGTTGTAATACATTTGATTCAATTTATAAATGTACAATTTACAGAATGTTGCCTCCTGATGTTGAGAGGGGGTAGCGAAAGTAATTCTGGGTAACGTAGGAAAATAGCACAAAGGGGGCAGATCGCGGGAAGCCTGACACGACAGCCAGTGACAAATTGCAAATAAACCTGGGGTGCGTTGTACATCACCAATAGCTGTTCTATGACGATGTCAAAGTATTTTAGGCTGTATTATTACTTTAAATGCATGTAGAAATGCTTCTAACACATTACCTTGATTGTATCAGGGAATTACACTCCAATCAAGAGTTGGGGATGGTCGTCACATATTCCCTGAGATCTTTGGGTCATTTCTCATTTCTGGGTCAGTAATTTTTGGGTAAATAAAAATACATATTTTATTTGCAATTCAGACTTTCACGTTCTAGTGCCTACCACCTGATTCTACTTCAGTAGACAGTTTCCTTCAGTTGGATAAACATCTATAAAAAAAATTTTAATGAAAAATCCCCATAATAACATATTTCACATCTCTCTTCGTACCACACTTTAACTATCACATTTCAAGTGAAAAAAGAAAGATTAGACATGACCCTGCCAGGCTTAGGGTATTCTGGTGTGGATGGTTGATGTGATGAGGGTTTAATTGTGAAAGTGGAGCTACAGACATTCCTCTCCAAATAGTGAAATGGAAACTAACCTGGCACCCAAGACCACATTATCCAAATGTAGGCCAACTCATACAATTTGGCACAAAATGGTTAAATTGGATTGTAAAGATTGGATTGTATGGTCCATTAAGTGTTAAAGGAGAAATGACTGGATAAACTATGCTTTCTCTTTCTTACAATTGCAGAAAAAGGACATGTAAAGACACATGGAAAAGCCAGAGTTCTCATATATATATATATATATATATATATATATAGTAATAATAATAAGCATTCAAAAACCCACCTTTTCACCCTTGCTTTTGACCCATAGTTGTTTTGTTTTACTTTGTTTTGTTTCGCTGTTTCCTACACTGTAAAGCGTCTTTGAGCACCGTAAAAGCGCTATAGAAATCTAATGTATTATTATTATTATAACATAAGTAAGATAAGTAGCCTATATGCCTACTGGAGGTCTTCATAAAATACGGAATGGTTTTGTTATTATTATTATTATTATTGTTACTATCGTTATAGACTAACACCGAATATTTTAAAGATCGAAAGCAGTCCTGAGCTTACATATGCGAAGCCTAACCCGTTTCTTATTGCTTAGAAGGCCAAAACGGATTAATATATTAAAACGAAGTCGGCTCTAGAAGCCTAGTCGACCAGTCTGGTTTTCAAAGTCCCTGGTCGTGTTCATGTTTTCGTGATGCTGCATACTATCTCCCAAGTCGCACGTAGTCAGGCAGACGAAATTAACAAAGCTGAAGACGCCGGGACTCCTAAAAGCGTAGACCCCAGACAGACCATCTGGCACTCCATAGTAAAACAACAAGCTCCTCCCCTTTGCTTACATTCTCCAATGTGCCATAGCAACCAGAGCCGAGCCCCCTGTTCCCGCGCAATGTTTCCATCCTTATATGGGCAGTAGAGTTGAGGCGCACTGAAACGTCAGCCCTTTATGTAAATCGGTTTGATTGAAGAAAAAGAAAAACCCGAGCCCTACTCTGAAATGGAGGCGTGGATAAGACGCATGCGCACTATGTCCACAACTATCCAGTCCCGTCCACAAGCGAGACATCAACAAGAAAGCGGGTTTCTGATACGAGTTGATTTTCATAATAGTTACATTGTAACGACGGGTTATCAAAATTATCACTTTGTATTAACTTCACGCAACTTGCAACAAGGTGAGTAATGTTAAACGGCTTATTTTCCTCGTAAATGTTTAAACATTGGCGGAATTTGAGAGTATAGCCTACTGTTTACATTTAGGTTATGTTATTCAAAGCAAGCTTCGAGTTGTCTGAGAACAATCGCTCATTTGGGGCCTACATAAGTGAACCAAATATGACCAACATGCACTAGGTGCAACCTTTTCAAGACTTTGTGCTGTTCGTCGGTGCGATGGGCATACATAACGTCGGTTTCCAATAGTAAATAGAATGAAATTGAAGCGTCTATAGTGCGTGTAGTCCCCGGGAGCTAGAATGGCCATTTGTTATCGTACGCTGAGCAAAGTGCACAAGGCAATGTGTTCATGTATTGCACCTATTTCTTCATCTAAACAATATAACAATATTAGGCTATTGTGGTCTAAAGTATATTATTCTGGTCTGCCTTTATGTATGCTATACTTCGTCGCTGTAGGTTACAAAATTCTCACCAGACAATTATAGGCTAAGTTGTATCCCTCACGCCCACCAGTGTAGGAGATGCGCTTCAGCACGCGGGCTCCAGCACCCACAACTAAATATCCCGATAGCCAATTTGTGACACGATGTATTTCAACATAGTTTCCCGAGCATGTAAGTTATTATTTATACATTTCACATCTGGACAATTATTGTCTAAAACTTGGTGCGCACGTAGTTGACTGGACTGTTGCAGTGACGCGGTTTTGGAATAACAAAGAGTAAAGATCAAATTACACGACGATAGGTATTCACTTTCCATCAAATAAGTCGTTATATATTATTGTTTGAGAAGATTTTTTGGTTTATTTTTGACTATATAACTGCACACACCGAGTTCGGTTTGTCGAATAAATAGCCGTGCACGTCGACTACAGCACGGCTATCATAAAATGGGTGCGCAAGAAGCAGCTCGTGTGGCATGCCATGCTTCCTCGCTGAAGTGGGCGGTGAAATTATGGATTCACACTTTACTCTCGACATAAAGCGTGTAGGCCTATTTGCTGAGCGACCATGTTCATTCTTTGGCATTGCTTTGGTTGCTTTTACGACAAAGTACACGGTTAACCTTGATTAAACGGGGGTTTTAAAAAATCGCATCGCATCACTTTCCACATTGCCATCGCCTTTGAAGTGTGTTGCCATGTTGAGTGACGTCACGTACTGTATTCCACCGCTGTGGCACCGCACTGTCAGGAGACCAACAGGACCACCGATGGCAGAAAATAGTCTGGGGGGGGGCGCGGCTCGCAGTTTTGCCGCAGTTCGGGTCTACATGTGCTCTAGTAGATTTCGTTTTGCCTAGCAACACGTCGAAATGCGTCCGCATTTGCCAGTGCGCCCACTCAGCCCACCCCGACGTGCAGTCTGTTAACTATAGGCTAAACGTTTCTCTTATGTCTTATTCAAACATGAATACTTCACATAGGCTACGCACGCATCTCAGTGGCGCACGTTTGTGTCCCTGTTTTGTGCTTATGTTTTGTATTCGGCTACTAGAGTCGCTCTTCAAAAGCATGCATAGCACGATCTGTCTGACACTCAGTCTGACTGTTGACCTACTAACCTCACTTGGGTCAGAATATTAGTATCCGATCAATTAGCCGTTAATAATCCCATTACCTTTCATTTACCTTCCATTACTGTTGTTATGTATCCCACACTACTACTCCTACTCGCATTCAGAAAACCACTGTGTTTAAAGATGTTAAATGTGAATCATTGCTGTTTGTTTGTGGGCAGATGTTTGGCTTCCACAAGCCGAAAATGTACAGAAGTTTGGACGGCTGTTGCATCTGCCGCGCCAAGTCGTCCAGCTCGCGCTTCACCGACAGCAAGCGCTACGAGAAAGACTTCACGAGCTGTTTTGGGTAAGAAACCCGACGCAACATGTGACGTTAGAATAAAATGTACAAAACGCAAGGATTAATCTTTACTAATTAGTTTCCCCCCTCTAAAGGCTGTGTGAAATTAGAACTGGAGATATTTGTAATGCCTGTGTGCTTCTGGTGAAACGGTGGAAAAAGCTGCCTGTTGGTTCGAAGAAGAACTGGAACCATGTAAGGCCTTTATTTTAAGAACATTTATAAATTCATAATTGTATAAACACGATATATCCTATGTCACATATCCTATGTCACTTGCTGTGACTTAGTCTGTATTTTTGGTCTATTAATATTGCTTTTATTTTTAAATAAATAAAATAATTCACTGTGAAAACGTGCTCCTTTCTGTAGGTGGTTGATGCCAGAGGAGGCCCCAGCCTCAAGATATCCTCCAGACCCAAGAATATCAAATCCATATCGAAGAAGGCCCGGCCCAGCCAGATAAGCAGGCTGCAAAAGGAGCTGAAAAGAAACAGTAAGCGTTAATGTTTGTGTTACTTCAACATAATTATATTTATATATATTTATCTATTTGATTTATTTGTTTTTTGTTTTAATTAATTGTATTCTTAATTATGATATACATAAATGTCAATTTAAATAACAACACTTTTCTTGTTTTAATGGGAAACAGAATTATTATTGTTATTAATAATTTCAGTATTACTCATTGCTACTATCATCAGCATCATTTGTATTATGATACAGATTCCGATGCCCACAGCACCACCTCCAGTGCCTCCCCAGCCCAGTCTCCCAGCTACAGTAACCTGTCCGATGAGGGCTCCGACACAGACATTAGCCCAGGGTCCAGCCGATCCCCGGTCTTCTCCTTTCTGGACCTAACCTACTGGAAGAGGTTGGTGGGCAGGCACCTGTATGGGTGTGGCTGTAGGCCTCCAGGCTTGGTTCACTGAGGAGGAGATGTCAGCTTAGCAAGCTGTTTTGAAGCGAGTGACCACATCAAATATCATCATATATATTCAGTTTGTGAATTTATTTAGCTAATCCCAACAATTAATGTACTCGGAAATATATGGGCTAAAGGTCCAAGTACATTATTTGACCCCAAATGTGTATTACTCAACTTTTGATAATACTTGTTACTGTGGCTAGCAACTCTCTTTCTGGGGCCGTTGTTTTGTACTGACTAAATACAATTCAATATAACCAAGAGGCCACCATCCTTATGCACATAATGCAAAACACAACAAGGTGTAATAATAGCATCTGTTGTTGCTCTTCTTGTGCAGACAAAAGGTGTGCTGTGGAATCATCTACAAGGGTCGTTTTGGGGAGGTGCTGATAGACCCCCACCTCTTCAAACCCTGCTGCCGCAAGCAGCAGAGGCCCCCGCCCCCCGCACCGCAGGAACAGGAAGTGGAGGAGGGATACATGGAGGATGAGGAAGACGAGGAGGAAGAGGTGGAGGAGGCACCGGTGAGTGAGGTGACAGTGGAGGGATCCTACCCGGAGGACGTGGTGGTGGCGAAGGAGGAGGAGTTGGTGAAGGGGGAGTTGGTGAAGGAGGAGGAGGTTAAGGAGGAGGTGGTGACGGAGAAGGAGCTGAGGAGCTGTGAGGTGAACGGCGGCACCATGCAGCTTCTCCTTGCTGCCGTTTAACCTTGCACTCCAATAAACCGGAGAAGGAGCAGGGGGGGGGAGGTGGTGATGTAGGAGCCCCCTTAGTGCACATCTTTTGAAGACATCTTGGGGTGCTTTTTTTGTTGAAGCACTTATAGAGGAGAAGTCACCTCAGTTGGCCTTCAGTCGCGGAGCAGCTGAAAACACTCGGTTTTCTCAGTAATGTTTTCACCATTTGTTTGTTGATTCCATATTGTTGATATGTAAGTTATTGACTTTTTCATTTTCTCAACCATTGGTCTGTTCTTTGTATTTAATATTCTTCCCGTCCTGGTAGAGCATCGTTATCATGGTGCTACTTCCGACAAATGCTGAAACTTTACTTTGCTGGTACAATGGAAATCTAAAGTCTGGAAGTCTAAAATGCTATAAATCCATGCTTTAGAAAATAAAATTGAGGATACCTGAGAGGAAAAACAACAACAAACAAACTGAATCTAAAATGGTTACGTTGTTACGTCATTATTTAGATCAGGTGTCCAATTTTTTGTGTTTAATCCCCATTGTTCAATGGGAAACTTTCCATTTACAGATGGCATACCTGTAAATAAGCCTTTTTAGTTAGTATCTAAAACACATTCACATCCGTTATCTTCCTGTGTGTTGGTAGACTGGAGTAGTCTGTTTGTATGTGGATCCCATTTGAATAAGGCTTGTTCACGGCTCCAACAGCAAACACACCAGCCTTAATGTCGCATTACAGACAGTGAGTTGGTGTGTTGAGACCATAGACAGCCCAGAGGGAACGTATTTCTACCCACAGTGCATTTCGCATGAGCAGTGGTCGGTCTTCTCTTCCAATAGACCCCGCTGAACCAATGCATGAGGATTCTGTTCAATTGCATGGCCTTAGAAGATGTACATTTGTATTACTTTTTAAATTTTTTCTGGGATCCTTTTAAAAGTTGTTTTTTTAAAGTATTTTTATATGTAAAAAATATATACAAAAGAACCCACAAAAAAATGATTGTTTTTACCTTAAATTACAACCCAATTCACACAAACAACAGCGAAACACACCGCAATTACTTGTTCACCAATACCAGTATCAGTTTACATCATTCACACATTAGCGGAACATTAGTGGAGAGAAGACTTTATACAAGTTCATATGCTATGCTATTGCCTCTTATATACCACAAAGGTGTTGTGATATATATGTATATATATATATATATATATATATATATATATATATATATACAAACATATATATATATATATATAATATATATATAGACAT
>OOFB01014982.1:12652-32698 GCA_900323305.1 Trachyrincus murrayi | reverse complement strand
ACAACATGTCTTATGTTTACATTTTTTTTGTACGCACGCACATACATGTCCACTTCCTCTCGCCTACCTTCCACCTCCTTTCCCTCTTTGGCATTTTTTTTTTATCTCTCTCTCTCTCTCTGTCTGTCTCTCCCTCTCTCTCTGTGTCTCTCTCCCTCTCTCTCTGTCTCTCTCTGTCTTTCTCTCTCTCTCTGTGTCTGTCTCTATCTCTGTGTCTCTCTCTGTCTCTCTCTCTCTCTCTCTCTCTCTCTCTCTCTCTCTGCGCTATATGTCTCAACGTGTCCACTTGTCCTGCCCCCTAGGCCTCCATGACGAGTAGCAACCTTAGCCTTTACTTGGACGAGACCAAGTCCCACGAGGACTCTGTATTCCAGACCACGCTGAGGAGGGAGGGCCCCCGCGATGAGCCCAGGACCAAAGGCCCGTGGAGCCGGTCAACTGCGGGTCGGGACGCGCTGGCTATGGGGACTTTGCGGAACGGAGGCCTGTCAGATGCAATGTCCCCCACCTCTCTGGAACTGCACAAGGTAGGAGGAAGACCAGGATGTGTTTGGGTGTTTTGGGACGTATTCATATTTTCAATCAGTATTATTAGTTTCAACCATTTCCTCGCAATGCATCTTTAAGCAGAACCATTTTTGAACAACAATTGTACAACGCATTTACTCGTGGGCTAACGCACTTGTCCTCAAGTCGGCACCCAACACTGGTTGGTTGGATTTATTGTGAATAAAATCACCGTCTATGTTGGAAGACCTACAAACTCGCCTCACAAAAGTCGGTCATCGGTTACTTGGCAGATTAAGGGTTATATTATATTATATATTATATATTATATATTCAAATGCGTAAACCAATCGCCAACGCCACCATCTCCGGCTCGGTGAATATGGACCACATGACACGGTGGATCTGTGGTACTCGCTGCACCACGGCATCCACCGTTAACCACGTTCTAAACCGGAATTCACCTCTTCTTCTTTATTTATTCAGATCATTCGAAGTTATTTTACCTCGGTGCCTCCTCCGTGTTTTGCCTTAGCACGCGATGCCCATCATCATCATCATCATCATCATCACGGTGGCGTAGAGGGACTTTGTGTACCACAGGCCAGTCAGGACTTGCACGGTGTTTACATGACAGGAGACGCACACAGAACAACACTCATTACACAGCATCTCTTCCCACAAGCCGTAGCTCCGAGTGTGTTTACCGCTCTCCTCCGGCCACACGCTGTGCCAGTACACATCCTGGAGAGGCTCCGTGTTGCTGTAATTAAACCGCTGCATGCAATTTACTTTCGGGGCCGTTCCAATAGATGCCGATGTCGTCGTTGTTGTGAATGGCGTTGGTATAGGAAGAAATATACCTGGGAAGAACTGGCTAATAAACATCGTCCTTGGCCTAGCACTGAATTGGTAGCAAACCGTGATAAGTTTAGATAATATGCAGACAAACGGACACTATAATAGTGTGTCCTTGGAAAGTAATTTTTTTTTGAGCTACGTAGCACAGCAAGGACTTAGTAGGGAAGGAAGTAGAGCAGGATCGTCCCAGCAACTGACGAGTCGCTGGTTTGATCCTTTTGTTTTCAACTGGCAAAAAGCATTAATCTGTCTTCCAGCAAGATCTCTAACCCCCTAACTGCCCCCCCCGAGCCCTGGTGGTCACATTGTCAACTTGTGGGTGCAGTGAATGTGAAGCATCCACTGTACTAACGGCACTGTGAGTTGCCTTAGTAGCGTCAAGAAGAGCTGCTGAAATGCAGTCCATGAATCAGCTCCTGTGAGGAGGCCCAAGGAAACAAAAGGCCTGTGTGTTCATGGGATCTTCTTCACCGCAGCCTCTGAACTGTGTGTCTGAACTGTGTGTGTCTGAACTGTGTGTGTCGGCGTGGTTCTCTAGGTGACCCTGAGGAAGGACCACGAGAGCTCTGACTTTGGCTTCAGCGTGTCCGACGGCCTCCTGGAGAAGGGGGTCTTTGTCAACATGATTCGCCCGGACGGCCCGGCCGACCAGGCGGGTCTGAAGCCCTACGACCGAATCCTGCAGGTGGCTTTTAAAAAAACCTAAAAAGTTTTACCAGTAACGCATTTGACTGCATCTATCTGACCTATTTATCGATAACGGCCAAGCCGACGTGTCCGAGAATGCGAATCAAGCGTGCCGCTGACCTCGCAACTCTTCCTCTCCCGCAGGTGAACTGTGCGCGGACCAGAGACTTTGACTGCTGCCTGACCATCCCCCTCATCGTGGAGGCAGGGGACAGTCTGAACTTGGTGATCAGCAGGAGCCCACTGGGGGACAACAGGGGCCTCCCGGACAGCTGTGAGGAGGACCACTTCAACGCTGCGTTCTGTTTGCCCGAGCGCCGGTCCAATAGCGTCGCACTGTGACCAAGGTCAATGATCTCAGCAATAAACACTAGGCTTTTGGGATGCTTCGCGTAGCACTAGAAAAAGCAGCAGTGCGCACACACACACACACACACACACACAAACACTCACGTGCACACATGCACATACACATCACGCACACAAGGAGTTCTTGAGTTTGTTGCATTGCTGCCCCCCCCCCCCCCCCCCCCCCCCCCCCCCCCCCCCCCCCTTGGCACAATCACACGCAGTTACACGGCACATCAACGGTTCCTCGCACGTTGGACACACTTCACTAACTCGGTGTGTGTTGCACTCTTAAGGCACTTGCTCACAGTCACTGCTCCTGGTTTCAGAGCAGCCAGAGCCGTCCCCTCGGAGGGCGGTTAGCACACAGCGCACAGCGTTACGTAACAAGGGATTCGTAGCTGCCGACTTGGCCAGGGCTAAACAAGCACACACATCTCGCATGCACAACACGACTCAGGATACACTGAAACACGACACGCACACTTTTCCTTACAAAAGCCCCTAACCAACCGCTGTGTCTTTGACGGCTTTGCTTTGTTCGTTCGTACACGTGTAGCATTGATGGCGACATTTTATGTCCCCAACACTCGGGCACATGGTTTTAGTTTTTGTTGGTTTTTTTCACTATTGTACAAATGCACCCCCCATGCACACCCGTGAAAACTGGTGTTTCTTTTTGTTCAGCCGTCTTTCTATTGACCTCAACAATCCCCCTCACTTACCAAACTATCAAACGTGGTTTGATATCCCGTTCATCTTAACATCAAGGAAAATGGCATTGCGATCTAATGGCTTCTATAGTTAGTTATTTTTTTGCTTTAGGTTTACACATAATCTTTGCCTTATTATGTTACGGGAAAATACGAAACCTTTGCTCTTATTGACGTTCTGGAGATCAAAGTCTCAGATTCACTCGTTTCTAATATTACGTTCCTTATCTGAGTTTGGGTTTATGTAAACTGCTCCATGAGGCAATGACCTGCAGTGACACTGTGGTGATTCTCTAATGGTCGGTGAATGAAGGTCAATCAGTCCTGTTGCCGATCTGGGATGAAAAACACGTTTCACTAATGAGTGGCATTTATTTCTGTTGTGTATTTTGGAACGTACGAGTCAAACTCTGTGGTTTTATGAGGCATTTCTCCCGAAAATGGTTGTATCCCGAGATGCTACGCATGCTCCGTATGCATCCTATGGACCAGTCCTCCAAAGGTTCTCCTTGTTCCCGAGACGTTTTATCAAGACCAAGATACGGTCTGTTTCTACCCAACCGCTTCAGAGGAAATATGATTATACTTTATTAATGTGTTAACTGGTGTAAAGATGTGGCGATATTAAAGCCACATGACCCGTTTCTATGCAGCTTCCGATGCTTCTTAGACCTTGGGACAGTATTTTTACAAGTTATTTCCGTATGTATTAAATGTCAATGTGTTCAGCTGCCAGTATTTATGGTTTTATTTGACATGGCCAAGACCTGAAAACCTTGTGCTCCCTAACCACATACTACTGTAACTGTAGTTTTATTTTTTTACTGACACGCATGTGTGGTTTCTGTGTGAGATGTGAATGTTATTGTATGGTTTTGTTTCCCCTCATCATTCTATGATATAACTTTGAAAGGGAATTTAAGATTACTTTTATTTTTGTTATTCTTTATTATGAACTCAAATGTATTTCTTTTAATTAAATTCCGTGTGAAAACAAGGCTTTTATTGCAATCTTTTTTTCTTGCTAGAAAAATGTAGATGGTCATGACTCAGACTCGAGTAATTCTTAAATTAATGAATATTTGACCTGTGATTATGTTCATTGCAAGTGTGCGAGTCACAGGCTAACAACTGTTGCTAACCATGGAACTAGATGAATCACTTTGCTCCAAGGCCAGAGATGCTACCAAATATCCTAGCCTTCTCTCACGAGTAGTTGGGAAACATATGGCGTTAACTCCTCCAGTCGCTGGAGTGTGAGCTTTTACATGGGCGGAGGAATCGTCTTTTTCCAATTATTAAAAACAAATTAAGCCAAACATTACAGAAGAATGAATACGTTAAGTAAAATCACAGACACAGAAAATCTAAAGAAAAGATTTTTATTTTTGTAATCTATCAAGAAATGATGCAATATACATCTTAAAAAAGGGGATGATGTGATACAAATACTTTGGTACAATTGGTTTTTCGCTCTCTTGCAGGAGCCATTTTCTGTACACGGGTTATGATTCGTAATGTGGCTCAGTACTCATGCTCTTATTTAAACATTTTGGCCGGATAATTTTTTTAAATAGTAGGTAATTTCCCTAAAATCATATATTACACCGAAAGTTTTAACTAGCATTACTATAACTGATGATTGAGGATATAAATTGTTCACTATTCAGATAAAAAAAAAAATTAATTAAATGATTCGAGCCAGATTTACAATAAACATGTTGGATACAAATGGCAGTAATCAGTGAATGTGTTACAGAAAGTAATTAGTTACAGAGTCCATATGATGCGCAGTATAAAATGGTTACAAAAGGCATGTGTGTTTTTACATACAAGTTAAAATTCTACGATACCTACATATCGCCTACATGGAACATGACTACTCCAGTGATACGCTTGCATGGTACACACATTTAAACAGCACAACCACTAGCAACATGAACACAGTGGAGAAAATTTTGAACGTTGAGACTTTAAGAGAATTTACAGTTCGTTTTTCTTTCCTTCCCTGATGAACTCAAATATTTGATGCTGAAGTTCGTTTGAACGATAAGTAGATATAGATATGTAGATATGCACCATTCTAAATGTAAATCAAAGTTATCCCTATGAAAATTTTAGAAGCTAAAATATTTTCTCCTGAAAAGGTATTTTTTGAATGATAAAAATACAAACTAAAAATAAACTGAAACATAAAGTGCAAAAGTTTCAATAAATGCACTGGGACGGACTAGAAGTCACAGGCAGTGTACAAAATACTCAACCGAAAATTACTCTTCCCTTTTCTCCTTCTGTCCCCTCCTTCATCCATTAGTTTTTAACCTTCATCCCAAAAAAAAAGGATTTTCTTGAGAGTGCATTTACTTAAGTATTTTGGCCGGGGCCTTGCTTAATAACAATATGATTTCATAAAGAAATGTCCTATGCACACTGCGATGTCGCCACTTCAACATTCACCCCGGGTGTTAAGGTGTATGAAGTCTACCTGCAGATGGGAGTGGCTTGCGGAGGTACATTCAAATTGAGTTAAAAAAAAACAACAAGGAAACATTTACCTTGGGCAAGAACTCAGTCAGAGTAACTTGTTCTTTTTGTCAGAATAAAAATTTTCTACCGGATGATACATGTAATTACACGCTTGGGTCTACTGGATTTATGGAAGGTGAATTGTCGTTTCGTCTATCACAGCCTAAGAGCCTCCCCCCCCCTCCTCAGATTCAACGGTAGTAAACACAGAACATGTTCTATCTGAAAATACTGCCTTAACGGGGATCAGTGACAACTACTGCAACAGCAATGGTAACATCAAACAATAATAAAACGGTAAAAAATATATCATTAAAATATTACTCTTGTAGAGTAATAAAAAAAAAATAACAGAATATTCCTAGTGCGGACAATGTAAACCTACCACTATCAAGAGTTAACCAATATTATAAACACGGAAAGCACGTTAATCGTATTTCCTCTCACAGAGAGCGCTCACATCATCGTCTCTACAATGGTGTGGGTGGGCTTGATCAAGCCTTTGTTCCCGTTGGGGTCCAGGGGCTTCGCTAGCTCGCTGTCCTTCACAATGTACTCCTTGGGCCGAGAGCTGCCCCCTCCCTTCACCGGGGCTGCCACCGCTTTGATCCTCTGTAGGGACCCAAGAGAACGGAGGTTACCAGACTGTAGCAGTGATTCAAACAGTAATATAAAGCCACGGCAAGGCGGTCACAACACAAGCTTCCCTGGAGTCCTACCGTTTTGGTTTTTTGGCCTGGATTTTTCTGGATATATTGCATATTATTCACTGTATTATATTCAGGGATGCAAACACATGTAGGGTGAAAAAAAGAGGGCTACCCAAAGTCACAACCAGGCATTGAAAATCTTGCGTATATCATTACCTACAGGCAGGGGTGGATCTTAAGGATTTCTGGCACTACCCAGCTGGGCTGGGCTGGGCTGGAAAATTTTATCAGCCCGGGCCTCCGTCTGAAATGTTACTAGCCCGAGTTTCCAGCTCCCTTGCCCTGTTTCTAGTTATACTCAGGGCTAGTAGTTTATAAACGAATGTTTTTAATGTTTTTTAATCCGTATTTTAATCCATTTATTGTATTTGAAGTATGTCGTCTCATCTCTCATCAGAGAGCGAGAGAGGTGAAAGGAAACCACGTTTAAATGGCCATGGAACATCTTTTGTGTCTCCTCTGTTGAGAGGGTACTATGGGCTTGTCTGGGATCCCTAGCAGAAGGCTTGGGATGACCAATCAACAGGGTTATCAAGTCTTTAAATCCATAACTTAACCGCCGCTAACAAATTATCTTTCATTCATCAGCCTATTCTTAGACATATATTAGCCTAGCGATAAAGCTAACAAATTATTATTAGCAATTAGCTGCGGTAAATGGAAGAGGACGACCGAAAACCGAGAGAGAACCGAGAACCGAGAGAGAGCAATGCTTGCATAGTCCATCGTATTTCTACACATAAAATGCTGACTTTCCCACGGTCTTACAATGCAGGTAACAAGAACAAGTTTCACTCGCTCTTACTGCACTCGCCTGGCGAACGAGTGGTCCTGAAATTAGACTCGTCCTGAGGCAGGCGGGCAAGCTTAATTTCCAGCACTGCCGACAGGACCAGCTTGAGTCTGCTGATCTTGCCGTCCGAGGGGAATTGATGCCACTATTTAAATGGCGGTGAAAGTAGGGAGGGTCTCGGGCACATAAAAGCTCCGGCGAAAAGTTGCTATAAGATTCTAAACACTCCATTGTTTATGTGCTTTCTAGCTTTCTATTTGGCATACGTCAATGTCAACACCCCCCACCCCCCCTGAAAAAAAACTCTTCGGATCAAGACGATTCACCCAATTTGAGGTCGAAAAAGCGAGTGGTTTGCATCCCTGTATATTGCACCTATATAGGATATCTTTGCAAATAAACGCTAATATACATCACACATTTCCGCAGAAATCTTTTAAATTTTTAAATAAGCCAATAATGCACAATGATATGCATATCTCCAAACATCCAGTTCTGGATTATGTTTACAGTTGAAGAAGATCACCTGAACGTTGCATAATGGTTTGTGTGACATAGCAACAATTAAAGGAAATCAATAGTGGTACTATAGCTACATGACAAAATCATGTAGCTATCACCCTATGTGCTTCCTTATCTCCAGCCAGTCCGGAGAATTGCACTGCAATATCCAATGTTGCCGTTGAGTTATCTTTCAAAAGTACCCTTTGCCGTTTTCTTATCTGCCATATATCCTGTTCTGTGTTGATTCAGCGGTCCACCCTCTCCCTCGCAAGGAGAATGTTTTCACCGTTTTCTACCTTCCTTGTCTTACAAACACCCATTCTTGATCATGATCAGGTCGTAGTAGCAGTAGTAGTAGCAGCAGTAGTAGCAGTAGTGTACCTCGATCAGAGGTCCCTCAGACTGAAGGACCTTGATGACCATCACCATGGGGATGCAGATCATGGATGCTAGGGCCAAAGACCAGCCCAAGCCAATGGACCAATCAGGGTACTCGTACACCTTGTTATATTTCAAAGGCTTGTACTTCACCAGGGAGAACACAAAGCAACCCTTGGAGAAAAAAAACATTCAATATTAAAAATTAAATACAGGAATGTGTTTACCCCGAAAAAGGTTAGTTTTGTTTCACAATTTCTGGTCGTCTTCCAGATACATAGTTGTTAACTCAACTCTCACCCAATGGCACACGTTATTCTTCTCCTCATGCCCTTCGAGCAACGCTCGCTGTATAATTTTAAACTGGGGGGGCTGCTATTCTGAAACACGGCTGTTCATCTCTTACCATGCAGAGGACGGGAGTGATGACAGACCAGCTCCATTTCATCCATGCGTTTGGTCTGTAGCCAATCATATCCTCGATCGCGTCATAGAAGTTATCCACGCCTGTGCACCGGACAGAGAAGAGGAAGAAGAGGAAAGGTTTGGGTCAAAAGCGAAGACTTGGGAGCACTTAATTATAATGAGCACGATGATTATGATCTGTATTATTTATGCAGTCGCAAGACTGGAGCGATCCTAAACTAAAACCAACATCAGCAGCAAGGACAATGTCTTGCCACCATGGCCATCTGGCTCCCATCCCTCAACAACACACTGCATGCATTTCCAACTGCAGAACATTCCCCGGGTATAAATAAGATCCCCATTGTTTGCCATTAAATTGGAAACGGTTTGTCGCGAGTTTGCTCTCACGCAACCATGAGAGATGTTGCCCCATGCAGCATTCAGCCAGTGTTAATAATAACCCCCCAAATGGTCATAAAACAATGCCCCGGGGAGTGGCATCTGGGTCAGCGTGCCCACATTTGCCTCCAGCCAAAAGGTCATCGCTGAGAGGTGCCACTGTTCTTTGCGATCGTCCATAAACGGCCGCCGAGGTTATTTACTAGTGGCCATTTACCGCCGAGGCAAACACACGGGGGTTCCCACCGCGGCGCTTTTGACTGCGCGCCAATTTCGACGTGTTAATTATTGCCGTGACTAATTAAGGGCCTATTTTGCGCCACAGATACGGTCGCAGCGCACTCACCGTAAACCCAGGATACAGCGATGCATTCGAAGAATGCAACCCACAAAAGGCACACACCGCTGGCTGCATAGTAGTCAAAGAGTTGAAACACATACATGCCACCCTGCATGGAGAGAAACAAACATAAATCACGTCTTCGCCTTCGTCATGTAAAAGAGAAACACGGGGGAGTCGTTGGGAACGATTCAAAGATTCAAAGATTCCCCGCGGATTAAAAAAAAAAGTCGCGGGGAGCGAAAGTAAGGGAGGGTCACACACGGGAATGCGGGCAAACTGCCAGTAGTGATCAAGTTCAACAGGTGGTGAGTCATCATTGAAGTATATTTAACTTAATGGAAAGTGTCATTGGAAATTGTTCCATTCACCGTGTCAAACACACAGGACATCGAGTGAGTGGTGTGTGTGTGTGTGTGTGTGTGTATGTATGTGTGTGTGTGCTTGGAAAGCCATATTTGGTGGTGATATAGTCATGGCTTAGGAAGGAAAGCGTGCGTCTGTTGTGTTATCTCTCCCTCGTGCTTGGGCAAGGGCGGGGGGGGGGGGGGGGGGGAGGCTATAACTCTAGCGCTTTTGTTTTGGCCAAGATGAATAGCAGACGCTTACAGTGAGAAGAGCAACTGGAAGAAAGAAAGAAAGAAAGAAAGTCCTGGTGAACTCACGTTTGTTACCATGGCGAGTCCGAGGAGATAGCTTATGGAACACATGACCGCAATAAAGATCTCTCTGCGGTACCCCTTCCTTAGGAAGGATGGATACAGATCCACAATGGACGTGATCTGTCCTTCCACTTCGACAAACTGTGGGCAGAAGGCAGGCATTAAGGCAGAGAATAACAAAACACGTCTGCATTACATGGTACAAACCGCACGGATGGAAAATCTATATTTGTGCCGATTTTGGCCACGTAAAAAAAACCAAAGTTTATTGGAGATTGTTCAATTATTGTATGGCGGTGACATCGCCTTCTGGAAACACTCAATCCTGACATTCCACATCATAAATAATTTTCTACCCAACTCCCATTGTACAATGAAAACTGTGTTCCCGGCTTCTGGAACATATTTCCCCCCCCCCCCCCTCATGAAATCGGGACGAAGAAATTGTAATACCAAACAATGGCCTTCATGTGTGTGAGCCATGATAACGGCATTGCATTCAGCGCGGCACTATCTGGACGAAGTGTATGGTGGAGGAATCCTACGCGCGTCATAGGACCGGCAACTTTTGCCACGGAAAAAGCAATGCCAGCGTTATCATCTACATGTGCTCAAATTTAGAGCATCACCCCCGATCTTGTACTTGGCCCCGGAGGTTGATTCAATTGGCATCGCGCATGACCGAGTTAGCGCTCGAGTAGAATTACACTTGGAAGTATGAAATGTGATCTAGATGCTGCCCCACGGCTGGTCTACACTTGTGTTTTGTCTCCGGGCTACCTCCTCCTAATCAAACTCTGATTGCAGCTGAGGTGCGGACCTCAAACCTAAAAAGGAAAACTTAAAAAATAATGACTTTTTTTTTGGACAGTATAACGTTCATTTGAGCGCTTTCAAACACTGTTGAATGGCAATCCGACACTTTCCAGCGCAATGTCTCGGTGTGTATTTCACATTGTAGTCATGCCTCCATGTGAAATACTTCTTTGGCAAAAGGTTGGTTATAAATACCGTACGGATGGCCAGTGGTTTGTTTTATTTGTCTTAATGTTACGTGATACACTGGAAGGTACCGAATGCCTCTTACACATACAAGTCTGACGGGGAGACATCCATTACATACTATTGACACTATATACACTGTGGGGGCCCGCAGAGGTGTCTCTCCAAGGAATTAGAACGTGCTAAAATCCCCCTCCCCCCCCCCCCCCCCCTAGTGCTCTGTATTGTACACTGGAAACACTGGAGTCATTGTGCGAGAGCGACTGACCTGACTGTCCAGGCCCAGAAGCAGAAGCATGATAAAGAACAGGACGGCCCAGAAGGTGGGGAATGGCATCATGGACACGGCCTTAGGGTAGGCGATGAAGGCCAAGCCAGGACCTGGTAAGACAAAGAGAGAATGGGATGAGGGGGGGGGGGGAGGGGGAGGGAGAGGGGCGAAGAACAGAATTAACCAGTTTGTCTGATTCCGGCTCGGACGCGATATGGTAGATCGAAATTATGAAAGGTAAGCGGAGTGTACGGAGGTTCTGTATGGTTATGACGATATTCAATAGCTAACACTCAAAGTGCTACTCTTCCAACCACGGAAAGAGAGACATGGGCTTCAACTACTGAAATAATCCTGGTCTGGGTACTTAGGTTTTCTTGGTTGGTGATGCCTTTAGTGATAATAAGAACAAGAAACGTAAGAATGTCTGACTAATGTCAGGCTTCAGTGTTGGGTTTTATCTATTGAGGAAATACACCACACAAAATTGGGAATTAATTCATTATTTCCTCATAGCCTGGAACGCCCAAAGAAAACATTTCCCATCTGTGCAGGCAGAATTGAGAACCTAACGTGAAGTAAAGTTTCAGCCACTTCCGATTCAATGGAGTTGAATGGGTGATCAATCTCAACCAGGTACGCTGACTGAATGGTCCATTAATATCCTCTCCGCTTGTTGATTGGCTAGGAGTCCTGCTCATTGAGCTACGAAGGAGCCAAGAGGCAGCTATGTGCCTGGTGAGCACGCTTGCCTTAGCATGTGCCATAGGCATGTGTAAGATGACCGGCCAGCTGTGACACACACTATTTCACAATAGTGGTGCAGTAAGCAATACTTTCCTCCAGTATTAAACGTACTTGACCACATGGATGGGCATTGGGAGAATTTGATTTGATTACACCCACAGTTATACCAGAAATCAAATATCTCGATGAAGTTGAGCTCTGTTCAACTTCATCAGAAAAGGCCAAAAACATTTTTTGGGAGCTCCACTCTGCACAAATAGACGAGAGTACAACTTTCCCCCAAGGCATTCCAGGGTATGGATAACTGATTAACCAATTATCATTTTAGGTTGGTGTAATACAGGAACAACAAGATATCCACCATCAGAGCCCAGTATTCATTTAACAGCATGTAGCAAAAACTGTATTTGACAACAGCACTTACTCATTGACAACCTTGCAGCTCAACACACAGGGATACTCGATGCAGAATAAACCGCTCAAGTCATCAGTCAGCACGTCTAGGTACAGACCGGTGTATATAAACCATATGCGTGAACCGATGACTGATGTTTACCATGACAATATTAAGACAGAAGACATTTGTAGCGAGCATGCTGAAAGAAGACACATCTCCTTCAGACAACAAGGGATACAGAAGGAAGAGAGAGAAACAGAACCGGTGGGGTCCACCTCAGCAAATCCTCAGCTTGTCACAGAACTGGGCTTACTTACTGTACAATGCTGTTTGGTCAGAAATATCACGGCCAGTGAAATACACAGCAAAATGTATGATCCTAACCCACATACTGCCAATACTGGTTCATGATCATGTGGACACTATAGTGTCTTACTCTTTGCCAACACATAAAAAAAAAAAGAGAACTCAGTCTCTTGTGCGTCAACATTGTAAAAATCACATGAGGCCAATCTTCTTTTGGATGTTTCCTTGCAGTTAGGATCTGAAGTCGCCAGTTGCCATCGTCAGCTTGAGTGTGAAAGACTGGCAGCCCTAGTGCCGTTGAGCACAGCTGACACTTGTAATAATAATAATAATAATAATAATAATAATGAGCCAGCAATTTAACCCAGCGGTTAATTGTGCAGCAGTGGTTTAACAAACACACAGCTCTTGAGCGGTACCGCTAACTCATCTGAACCTCAACAGAGGCAGAACAGAGATCAAACCGGCAACAGCAAATTATGTTTCTTTACGCCAAGGAGTGTGCAAAAATAGCCGATACTTTCAGCATCATTGTTTTCTCCCAAAGCTTCAGATATTTCAAAAAATTGTCCTTCCTCAGATCAACTTAGAGCCATTGGTTTGGCTAAAAGTTTGTGCGAGAACATGGTTTTTTCCCCCTCTTTTCGTTTTGTTTTCCAGTAGCAGTGCCCACCATCACTGCTACCGTGACCTTTGACCCTCATACCTGACTCTGCCACATCGGCAATGTCCACCCCTTGCTCTTGTGCCATGAAGCCCAGGACGGAAAATATAGCGAAGCCAGACACAAAGCTGGTACCGCTGTTCAGGCCTCCCAGCAGCAAACAGTCCCTATGTCACACACATGTCATGGAGGGTGTTAGAGACACACACACGCAACCCAAGGTTCTGACATGGGTTGCTGTCACTACTTAGCCCCCCCGGGATCGCCGCTCACCTGTAGCAGTTGTATTTGTATTTGTTGTAGCTTCCCAGAGACGTCATGGCTCCCAGACAAATGGCGTACGAGAAGAAGATCTGCGTCCCAGCATCGATCCACACCTGCAGCATTAAGGGCCACGCCGAGTAAAAACAAGAAGCAACGGTCCCATGTCTCGACAAGCGAGGCACACACTCCATCAGGTGGTTAAGGCTGGTTGATTTTGAAATGTATTACTAACGTATTAGTCATGTTTCAACTTGCTAACGTAGTCACTCCCTAAAAACAATCTCATACAATCTGGCGACCGAACAATAATAATAATAATAATGTGCTGAATGTAGCTCCTACCTCTGGATCTTGCAGGCGGGTAAGGTCCGGGTACAGGTAAAACCTAATCCCTTCAGATGCCCCCGGCAGGGTCACCCCGCGCACCAGTAAAATAATCAGCATTACAAACGGGAAGGTTGCCGTTATATACACCACCTAGATTGGACAAAACCAACCAACCACATGAACCAACCACATAATGGTAAGCATTTCAATGTTTTCACGTGTCATGTCAAATAAAATGGCGGTCACAGAAAATCAACTCTGTGCTCACAAGATGCAGAAATAAGTTGAGTCGAGAGAACCTATAAAATCATTGGACTACGCATTTCTAGTTTTGATAGTAATTTGACTTAACTTGGGTTGACCGGTGAATGAGTGAATGGATTTTATGTTTTATAGTGAATGGACACTTTTTTAATCATACGATGACTTTGTAAAACTACGATAGCTGCAGTGAAAAAAGTTTTGTAAATTTAAACACAAAGTAATGGCTGCAGTGGAAAGGTTGTGTCGTGCAGGTTGGATTACATAAACAGTGTTTTTAAAGTTGAATGCAAGACGCAAACAGTTGGACATTTCCTTGCATGCTCGTTCAAGTTTTTAGTTTTACTTGGATATTGGCTTTGACCCAGTCTGCTAACACATGCAAGCACAGGGCCAAAAGTAACTTCGACTGTATAAAGGTGACAGTGAGTCTGGCCAAGACGTAACATGCAAGTACACCGCATCAGCCAATGGTTCAAACGAACCAACTCGGCGTCTGAATTAGCATTATTGCATGTATCGCTGTCCCGTCGCTTGCAAAGGAAAACCTGGCATCCAGGCAACAAAACAGAGATCATCACAAAACGTACTTTTCCAGTAGACTTGACTCCCTTCCAGATGCAAAAGAAGCATATAACCCACACGGCTAGGAGACACAGGGCCAGGTCCCATTTCAGCGTGCCAAGGTCCTCGATTCCAGTGGAGATGCTCAGAACATTGCGTCTGTGGAACACACAAATCCACAGGTTACAGGCTACTATTGGCAGCGAACACTGGCGGTACCGATGGATCCGAAGGCACACCCGCCCCCCCCCTCCCAAGTGCTTGCCTACAACCTAATTTGTCTTCAAAAAAAAAACAAGAAAAAAGAAAAAAAAACAAGCATCAATTGAAAACCCCTGTAAGAGCCGCACTAATCTTAGACAAGGAGCGACTGTTCCCCGGCCGTTTCATTTAAACACAGTATAAAGTGCAAAGTAAATAGGCACATGACTGTTGCTATTCGGTGAATTATATAACACAGAAAGCTTCCCCCGCCCTCGACACACACACACACACACACACACACACACACACACACACACACACACACACACACACACACACACACACACACACACACACACACACACACACACAGAGAGAGAGAGAGAGAGAGAGAGACACACACAGACAGACACACACACACACAGAGAGAGAGAGCGAGAGAGAGAGAGCACAGAGAGAGAGAACAGAGAGAGAGAACAGAGAGAGCGGCGCCAGCTGTTGTGGTCAGTACTCACTCCCAGAACTCAGTGACCGGGGACGTGAAGTTGGTCATGTTGGCGGCCAGCCAGAGGGTCTTATTCTTACGGACAGTGTCCTCTATACAGTGCTCCGTGTTCCAGGGCTGGTTGCATTTGGCCCAGGGGAGTTCGGGCTGGAAGCACTGGACCAGGTAGTACAGTCCCCAGGCCAAGATCACGATGTAGTATATGTTGAGTAGAGAGACGATCACGATGGAAGCGTAGCCGATGCCTGTTTTAAAACGGGGGATGGTGGGGGTGGAGAGAGGGGGCCATTTTGTCAGTACAACCATGACGCCGTCCGGTTCAAAGTACAAGTAGGTCTGGACAAGTGGTTTTCCCAGAACAACTGCTTTCCCACCATGTACAAATACATAGAAAAGCACATACAAGTCAAGAACTGAGTCATTTCTGTAAAAAAAAAAAAATCAGGGAATCTTTAACAACAAGTTTGCATTCTTATTTTAACTGGGCTGAACCAAACAGGCTCCCCATATTATTTTGTACCCAAGGGAGTATTTTTAACCGGGGTCACGTCCATCAACTTCCCCTTCTCGCCTTCCTGATTCTCACATTCCAAAGGCAAGACAAGTCAAATCCCGTGACCAGGGTGTGAGAGAGGGGAGAGGGGAGAGGGTGTGTCCACACACACACACACGTCAAACAAACACTAAAAGAGTATTCAGATGGGTAGGCGACAATGGCGACCAACACTTTGTGTTTCAGTCTTTCTTACACACCGCTGTATAAATAACCTGATTGATTGGATTGACTGGCTGCCTATGCTTTGCGACCACCAGGTTGGCCCTCTCCTTCGGTCATCAGCTGTTTCCTGCACCTTCTTCTCAGATCTCCAATGTGTACGCGTGAACCGGAACGTGGCAGCTGTTGCTCGGAAAGGAGGGGGGGGTGATCTTGACCAAAGGCTCCCAACAGTTATAGATCCAACCCCCTCTAAGCAAGACTCCTGCTGATACTGTGTGTCATGTGAGCAAAGACGACAAACGAAACAGATGGCCCGACACGCTGTTGCTACTGCTGCTGCCGCCGCCGCTACTACGTCATATGATACATGAGCCATCGTAGTTTTGAAAATACAGAAACTATTGCAAGGGGACTGTTTCTATTGCTAGGCAACTTCGGCTAAGTATTTTCCCCCTCCTCTGTTTCCATGGCAACAGAGCACTCAACAGAGAAATGAATAACTTGCCAGTGTACTGTAAGTAGGACTCTGTGATATTTGTACATCGCGTCTTGTTGGATTGCATGGGCATGGGTCTGTGTGCACCTGGTTCATATCAAAAGGTTTTGGATCTTCCTCCCCAAATGTTGAGCTTATAGTTTGTAATCACCCTCCTCCATTGTACTACTTACTCTCTGTATTTTACCCACAGAGAGGAAGGAATAAAGCAATAAAGGGAGATAAAGTGTGGGGTGATTATCGATTATCGAGTGCTGAACAGATAAAACAGGTGGAAGACAATGCCTGTTCCCAGAGCCCAGCAAGTAAAAGCCTGAATGCAGCTCTCTGTTTGGCTAAAGCTGCAGCCGCCAGGATACAGGAGATGGTTTGTTATTCCGGCCTGTCGTGGGATTTTCCTGAAGGCCTGCGTTATTGTGCTTAGTGACGACGAAGAACACCAAAAGTATAGGAACCAAAAGCACACACGGCTTGTTTAGGTGTGACTATTGGGTTAACGCAATGATCTGTATGGCGAACTGACCAGTGAAGATGGGGCAGATCTTGGCCCAGCAGGTGATTCCTCCTTCAGAGGTGTACTGGCCCAGAGCCACTTCCAAGAAGAACACAGGCAGGCCTCCCCCAAACAAGAAGATGAAGTAGGGTATGAGAAATGCACCTGCAGATAAAAGGAGGAAAAGAAAACACTTAACTTTCCATAAAAAGCTATTATTCCAAGACAGAATACACCGAGGGGCCCCGTGTCCGCTACTTACCTCCACCATTTTTATAGCAAAGGTATGGGAAACGCCACACATTTCCTAAACCAACAAAGCCGCCAGCCACCGACAGGACAAAGTCGAGCTTACTAGCCCACTTCTCCCGCTGCGGAGCTCTGCCCTCCGCCTCGTCCTCGGGCCGAGTGCCCGGACTCTTGCCCGGGGAGGGTTTCAGGGTGTCCTTGTGGAAATCCTTCAAACATTGGAGTTTCTCCTTTTGTGCCATGCTGCAGAGAGAGGGAGGGAGGGAGGGGGGGAGAGAGTGAGAGAGAGACCAGGATGGCATATGTAACTGAAAGTTCAAATATAGACATCAGAGAAATTGGGAGGTGTTACATAGACTCATCCAAAAACGTATCGGGTTCAGAAGAAGGAATATATGAGAGAGAGAGAGAGAGAGAGAGAGAGAGAGAGAAAGAGAAAGAGAAAAAGAGAGAAAGAGAGAAAAAGCTGTTCAGCCAGTTTGCATAATAAACTGAACAACATTGCTTATCTTCCTAATCTAAAAACACGTTCACATTGGAACAACATTAAAGTAAACAGAAACAACCCAGAATAGCGCACGGGTAGTATTCCCCAATATAAATATAGTTACAAAAATAAACGAATTACATGACTAAATACAAACTGCTTTAATCACCACAGAGAAGTTCCAGCAACATCATTATATCTTACAAACACTTGACAGCCAATAAACGTAGAGGTCTCTCGGCTTTGATTAAATGAATCATGAGTGGTTTAAGAGATTTACCAAGCTGTTAATAGAGTTTCATTACTCTTACAAGATATTACCAAAGCATGTAGAGCATCCTATTGCCTCTGCAATACTGCAGGCTTTGGGCCTACTTGTACTGACTGCTGGGCATCCTATGAAAGCATATATCGCAATTACATTTCTCTTTGGCATTCATCCGGCAAACTTAGAAATACTTTTTTTGTATTGCATTATGTATTTCAAATACATTGGAAATAAAAGCAATACAGTTACAATACAATGTACAGTTACATTCTTGTTATTCTTTACTCGATATGTTAATAACGAATGCACGAACGCGATGAATGAAAACAGTTTCTATATATTCAATTAATATTTACATTCCCCCTTCTCCCTCCCTGCCTCACTCGCTCGCTCGCTCTCCATGGAGATCAGTGGCTATACCCTGGCCTTAAACCAGGAATTAAACATGAAGAGCCCTCACCATAGCTCACTCTGCCAGCACACACATCAGACACACTCGAATAAAAAGGTGGATAAGAAGGCAAATGAGGGGGGGCTTCAAACCATATTGTTTGACAGCGCTGTAGTCGAGGTAAAGTCAACACAATACAGGTGCGCTTACAAAAGGAAACCATGCAGTGCCACTCCGCCCTTACGCTATCGGCAACGCAGTTGGTTCACTGGAAGCCAAGTTTAACGAACATAGTCCCCCAGCATTCCAGAGGCCATGGCATTGCGCCAGAGGATACAAGATCTTAAATTCACTCAGCGTCTATACTGTAAACTACCTTTCAGAGAAAGCTAGGATTTGTTATTACGGCCCCCTGTATCCTATTTCCCGGCCCCCGCCAAAGAGGAGCCTCTGAGTGCCCCCCCCCGCAAACCGTAATAGGGCAGGAATAACTGTTTGACAAATCGCTTGGACATGTTGAGACCTAATGGGCAGTGAGCTTCCTGTACTAGGAACATAATGATTGTCCCTGGATGAAAACGGGGAGGAATTACAAAGACTTTGATTAATTGTTGCTACTGATTATGCAAGCGGCAAAAGGTTTCTTTTGAGCCCGGCACGGGCTGGCTGACAGAAACGGCAGGCGACATCAAAGATTTCTCTTTACTCTTTGCGAGCCCAATGCTAATTAGGTAGCAGGCTGCTAATCAGAACACAAGTACAAAGTAAGCAAGAGTCAGTAGGCGATATCCTGAGCCTCCACATACATTTCCAAAGAAAAATTTAAAGTACCGTTTTGCCCACAGATATAAATGTACAAATATATAATGTATTAACTTTGTATTATTGATTTTTCAACTTCTGAAAATATTTAACTTGGAAGTTGTTAGAACCCAGCCTGATAAGATTGTCACGTTCAACACACAAAACACAAAAAGAAACCTTGAAAAAAAAAATGGCTACAACCTGGTGAAGTTGATTCTTACATGAAGTCTGTTTTGTGCATGTTTCAATAGGCCTACATAAAAAAAAAAATGTTTTTGAAAAGGAATCTCCTCACCATTATTAAAACCAATCTCAAGCACCGGATTACACCAGGATTCTGTGGATTTAAGGAGGCGTTAAATCAATCACTGCTTCACCCCTGCTCCCGCTGGGTCTCTTTCAGAGTCCCTCCTTCATGAATTTCATAGGTTTTTTTCTCGCCTGTATGTTAGGCACGACAAGCCAACTTGGAACTGCTTTTCACTCTCAAACCTCATTACATAACTGGATCAGCACTCGCCTACTCTATCCCTCTACCACTGTCCCTCAACGACACCCACATCCCCACACCCCCCCCCCCCCCCCCCCCCCCCCCCCCCCCCCCCCCCCCCCCCCACCCCCACCCCCCCACACCACCCCCCCCCCCCCCCCCCCCCCCCCCCCCCCCCCCCCCCCCCCCCCCCCCACCCAACCCCCCCCCCCCCCACCCCCGACCCCCCCCCCCCCCCCCCCCCCCCCCCCCCCCCCCCCCCCAACCACACACAGTGTAACCCCAGCAAAGCACACTCAAAG